>NQII01001613.1:0-11333 GCA_002778355.1 Clitarchus hookeri
CCTCGATTTGTGAAATATGAATTACCCTGTATTCATTCATTAGTGAATTGGACCATTAAACAATAGTGTCGAAGCGTTCCTACGCCCGATCACTGAGGACTAGTATTAAGTGTTGGCGCCTCACGCCACAGAACAGATTACAACACCTACGTCCAAACCTCAGCTTTGGCAGGTGTCAATTAGTTTCACGTGTATGCGTGTGGCGAGCTGGAGTTCTACAGAGGTGAGTTGGTGTTTCTTCCTACGTACCCACACACACATTATGAGAATTCCAGCACGTGCATTGTCTTGCCATTAGCATATTACAGTATCAAGCCTATCGCTATGTGCACAGTAGTCTCGTTAAGCAGCTTCATGTCCGTCGCCGAGATCAGTTGAACGTAGCATGAAGGTAAACGTATCCAGAACTCTATATTTAGCATACATGTCATGCACTTGCCATAGGACATATCCACCAGCCGGAAATCCAGTGCTGTGTACTGGTTCCCAATCACCAGGTCCGACAGNGGGGGGGGGGGGGGGGGGGGGGGGGGGGGGGGGGGGGGGGGGGGGGGGGGGTGAGAGAGAGAGAAAGCATGCATGCTCGCAGGGGTGGTTACGAGTAGTAGTATGGTTTAATCTTTGTGATGGGTTGGTATTTATATTGTTTGCTGTTAGAAAAAAATGTAATTACTATTGCCCACCCACCAACACCGTAGTGGTATGTACCGCATTCCAAAGTCCACATCTTTAGCAGCAGCGCGTTCAAGCACGGACATGACCGGCCTAGCCTGCAAACATCACAGTTGTGTTTGGTTTTCGTGTACCGAGCCTTTAATGCTCTTAATGATGGGCAGTCATAGTCTGCAGATCGCATAGTGTTACGTTCACACTGCAATAAATGCTCAAACATCTCTTCTGCTCCGGACCGGCCACAAATACCACACCGTCTGCATTCACGGCCAACATACCAGTGAGTATGTCACCTATTTTAACATATTCTACATTGCCATCATCCCAATTGAGGAAGTGATAGTGTTTCTCCAGCCATATATTTGTGACCTTACTTTTCCTGTTGAGCATCCTCCATGGAAACAAGGGTAGAAATGTACTTATCGCTAAGCTACCGTCTACATAAACAATGCAGATGCGTTTAATGATGAAACCACATGGTGATGTGCACCCTGAACGTTGGCGAACACTACATCAGTCTGATGGGGAATGGACTATAGGTGCCAATTACATTAGTATTTTAACTACTCTGTCATGCACATTGTACATGACCAGTATATCATGAATTATTAAGGCGTACGCCTGAGTATTGGCAGGGACATTCTCTGCAGCGACCATTTCCATCCTACAGTCGACTATACCTGACTTTATTCTATCATCCTGTTTTCTAACATCAAACACCAGCAAGGGGGCAGTGTTCACGAATTCATCGGGTTCTAGCATCAGTGACTGTGTTTGCCCATAGTACAACCTCTGAAAGTCGGCATACATTTGATACAGTACCATGTACATACCGTTCATAAAATCTATGTTTAAATTTCCATATGGGTAACACTCAGAGTTGAGGAATACTTTAACTTTCTTTGTGTTCGCATGGTTGAATTTTGAGCTATCTGCACCGAGGACATTTTGTTTGCAGTTCTGAAACGCAACTATTATGTAGCATTGTTTCTCACTTCTGAAACTCATTTTGACATTCCATTTTGTGCTCACGGAGCGTGGTACGCTCGGGTACGTTTCTACACTCCATGTATTAAACACGAGTTCAACGTTTCTGCCTTTCTCTGAATATTTAAAAGTTGAAGCATCCTGACATTTCTACTTGTACATGCGAGAGCAGCCATTCAATAGATTGTATCGTCAGTATCTGCATTCAATAGATTGTATCGGCTTCCAGCACAGCGGCGGTATCCAGGGTCGTGTTTATTTGGGTGTTGGACATGAGGATAACTAGCTCCTGCTTTGAATTGATAATTGTGTACCCGTAGTCTTCAGCGAACCCTAGCACCATGGCTATCGGGATACATACTTTGAATTTTCCACCAACATGGACAGGAACCTCAAAGTCCTCTTTGATCCCCCAGCCTGCCATTTTAGTCGCCAGCAGTTGGTTGTATGTTAGTAAGAGATATCGTCGCATCCACTTCACATCCATTCATCTTGTATGCGATTCTACTTATGTGCAATATTCTATTTCTGATGATTCGCGTTGTCACAGGTACAACACCGCCAGCCTTTGTAAATGCTCCTCGGAACCTAAAATACGAATTACACGGCTTGGTGTATATATTTTTGTTTTGTACCGGGATCCGAACCTCGAACAAGGGTACATATGGACCTGGTAGATATAGTGTGTACGTGTGGATTTCCGCCTGGGTGGTCGCATATTCGAAGCACGCCGGGTCGGCTATGTTTAATATTTCCACGTCCATATTTGTTGACTGTCAGCCCCAATATTCTAAGGAAATGCACGTTTTCAGATGTTAGAGTGCAGGGTGTTCGTCTTGTACTGACTTCCGGTTTGGTACAGTAAGCCACTTTATTACCTTAGTACTCGCCCGCTTAAATTTAACACCCATCTTTGCATAAATGCAGGCGTACTGTTATTTCCTCACATTGTAAATTAATCAAACGGATGTCTTGGTCTACTATAGAGACAACCACTTCCTGTATACTCTCCATCACAACCGTAACATAAATGGGCACCTTCGGTACATCCACCAGCTTAAAGCCTGGAGGTACCAACGCGGAAAATTCATGTAGTGTTTTTCTAGGCTTACCTTTGAGGTATGATCCGGTAACCAAATTACAGTTTATTCTTATAACGTTAATGGGGAAGATGTTTACTAGCGGGGTGGATTCATGAATTTGCTTTGTTTTATACTTCTCATTCGTGAATCCGAGTATTGCAGCAAATGTGTCACTTCCCATAAAGTCTATCTGGGCAGTACAATCAATCTCACTTTGTGTAGTGTATTAGCATTACCTCGCAGCACCAATGTCACTTCCGGCTCCAGTGCACCCTTAAGGTACTCACCTATATCTTCAATCTCATACGAACCTGTGGATACAAGCACCTCACCTCTCTTACCATCCTCCGTGATGTAACGAAACATACAATTTCATTAATCTATGTTCGGTACAGAGAATTAGGTTTGAAAATCTATGAGAGCAACGGAGCACGTCCCCTCCAGGTTCAGCTGAGGGAAGTGCACAGAGAGTAATTCCGAGCTATTGCCAGACACAATCAGGGTTACGGACATGACTGATGCTTACAAGTAGTGCATCCCTGTTAAGTATAGTTTTTTGTTTGTAGTTTTACCCTGAAAGCAAGCGCAGACATAAGTGACCACAGTTCCATTCTCACTGTAGTTGCTCTGCTCCTTAGTTTTAATGTAATCTTACACCTCTAAAAACGTTTTCAGTTCTGGTGGCGCTCTTAAATTACAGTAGCTGTGATAGTGTTGTGCTGTATCCCCACACTTTTTATACATGGTCTAATGCATGGGTGTCCAACATAATTTTGCGGCGGGCCAGGTCAAGCATGTTTGTAACCATAGCGGGCCAAAAGAAATACCCAATAGCAAAGTGAGCTTTAAAATATTAATAAATGTAAATTACACTGAATTTTTTATATTATGCAATATGGATAATTTATTAAAAAGAAAACCTTAGTTTTACAATGCTTACACTTAAATAAATCAAAACCAATCTAATGAGATACCTGACATTTTTTTTGTTTACTCAGGGCATCTATGTCAGCTGATATTTTAGATGTGGCTATGCGCAGAATGCCTGTAAGATGGATGTCTGATAATGATGATCTTGTTTTGGATTTGTTGTGTTTCATGCGGGAAAAAAGCTGTTCACAAGTATATGTACTACCAAATAAGGAAATTTGTTGAAGAGCTAATTTGGTCATGTTTGGGTATTGTTTTTGGTCAACATACTTTTTGTAAAATTCAACCAACCCATTCGGAAGACAACCATCGTATGCGGTTTTTAGAAGAGAATTGCTTTGTATTTCAATCAATTCCAACTGTAGGTTTAGCCTGGCGCTTTCAACTTCAACATCAAAGGGATTTTGGAAGACTTTCATGGTGGGCAGTTGTAATTTGAAGTCTGCGAATCTCTCATCAAACTCATTCCTCAACCTCTGCAGTAATGATGCGTACTTGCCTAACTCCAACGTCTCTTGGTTTCTTGAAGACAAGGTCTCCCAATGAGCCAACTGCTTTTGTTCCAGCTGTTTCTCCAATAATAGGAGCTTCTTTGTGAAAGCTTGAACATGTTCATATAACTGCGTACATAGTTGATCTTTTCCTTGCAGTTTTAGATTAAGATCAGAGAGGTATTTAGTTATGTCTACCAGGAAAGCCAGATCAGCCAACCACTGCTCATCAGTTAAAAAACTAAATTCTTGGTCTTTATTTTCAAGAAAAGTTTTTATTTCATCAAGCAACGAATAGAATCGCTTCAGTGTGGTTGCTCTGCTGAGCCAGCGAACGCGACTAAAGTACACTATGTCTTCGTGATCTGAACCTACGTCAGATAGAAAAGCTTGGAACTGTCTGTGATTGAGTCCTCTTGCGCGTATGAAATTAACGGTCCGCACTACTTTATCCATCACGTGCTTCAGTTCAAGAACTTTTGAACATAGCTGTTCTTGATGAATAATACAATGATGCTGGATAAACATGTGTTTGATGCTCTTCCGCAGTAAAGCCACAAAACCATTTACTCTTCCTGTCATTGCTGGTGCACCGTCTGTAGTAATGCCGCAAAGGTTTTCGATTTGAAGTTCATATTTTTCTATGCAACTCTTTACTTCTTCGTAGATATCTTTTCCTGTCGTTGTATCTTTCATTGGACGCAAATCAAGTAATTCCTCGACCACGGTATAGTCTTCTGTCACTCCTCTCACGAAAACTGCCAACTGCGCCGTATCCGACATATCAGTACTTTCGTCGAGAGCGAAACTGTAAAAAACGCATTTCTTCAATTGTGTTTTTAAAGATGATTCAATATCTATGGCCATGTCATCAATTCTTCTTGCTATGGTTTGATGTGACAAGCTTATATTTTTAGCTACTGCTTTCTGCTCCGGACACGCTACCGATGTAAATATCTCCAAACACTCCTTGACAAATTCTCCGTCAGATAGGGGTTTACTTCGTTTGGCAATAGCTTCTGCTATCATGAAACTAATTTTTGTAACTGTCTCGGAGTTTTCTTTTGGTTTTTTGAACAACGCCTGTTGACCGATCATATTTAGCTTCAACGAATTTACACTATCGACTCGAATTTGACCTTTGTACGTATCGTATTTAGAAGCGTGTTTTGTAGAATAATGCCGCCTAACATTGTATTCCTTGCAAACTGCTATTTTGTGATTACATATAAGACACAGTATGTTTTCATTATGTTCTGTGACAAAAAAGTCTTCAGTCCAACTGTTTTTAAATATTCGACATTCTGTGTCAACTTTACGCTTTTTCTCTGTTGACATCCTGATCTGAAACAACCATAAGACAACACAAAATTATGCACCTACTTAAGTAAATATGTATCTCAAAATTTACTCAAACAATGTAGGTATGGATAACAAAAGACAATCGTTAACCGTAATTAAATAAATATACTTCATCTATTTGTTAAGATTTAAATTAAGTACCTACGTTTATTCACCACTTTTCACTACAAGAAACTTCATTCACTATTAATTTACAAATGAAACACAATCGCGATCGAACAAACAAACCAAATAAGTAATTACTCGCGTCGTGACAAACTTTGCCGGCCAAGTGACTTTGAGCGAGCGACACGACGGCGGTGCTACGAGCGCGANGTGACTTTGAGCGAGCGACACGACGGCGGTGCTACGAGCGCGAAGGTGAGAGGGTGGGGCGCGTCTCAGTGCACGCGCGGATTTGATACCTATGAAGCGCAGTTCGTGTTATTGTTTATAAATCGTAGGTAAACATTATTTACTTGCCTGCAAACATGTGAATATTATTCGTAGGGCCTACGCAGGCCGGATGGTGGCCCGGGGGCCGTATGTTGGAGGGGCCTGGTCTAATGCTTCCGCAGCCCTCTGCTAGTATCTACGTTTACTATACTACACTCCACTTGTCTTGGACTACGTGGCAGCCGGTTGGGCATAAACACACCTCGAAAATGGGCTATTTTTAATTTACGGGCAAACTTTTGTATGTCTGTGTTTGTGAGTGGGCAAAAGGCAGTGACTTTAAGACCGCCTCCTTTGTCTGTTCCTCCTCCGTTTTCTCTTTCCACCTCCACCACCTACACAATAAGGTCAAAGATACAGGCAGCCATTATTTTTTTTTTAACCTCTAGCGAGCGCTTTCATATGTCTATTGTGTAGAATCGCTTCAGTCAACTGCTTGTTTTCTACCTTAGCCGTGTTCACAGCCCTTGCTGTACCACTTGTGCCACCAATGAGGCTACCGAGGATGCTGAGCGCTGACAGAATGAAAGGCAAGGTGCCTCCTTGCTTCCCTATTACTACTCTGCGAGGGTTCCTCTGTGTCTTCGTGGTTTTTTCTTCCAAACTGCAAACCCATTTCCCTCTTGAGTTTAGTTTTCATAATTTTAGACATGCCCTAGGCAGCTAGACGTTCGCAGAGTTTGGACTTGGGCAATCTAGCTATTGACTTGGCTTTTTCTGCGAGAATGGTGTCTGCGGCGTGCCTATCTTCCAACGTACTATGTCGCGTAGGCGATGTCCTGTTACTTACACACCTCGTCCAACGAATTGACAGGGATGTCACCACGCTTCGTTCTCCGTGCTGGTCGTGTGCCAGCCCCACAGTATTTGTAGCCTGGAATGTGAGCCTTGAAAGGAAGTTTGTTGATCAGCATATTCACCAGACCGCGTCCCCTCTTGGTCTTACTCCCACAGCAAATTACGACATACTAACACAACTTGATCATCACTACTACTTTATGTGTTTGTTTCGCAGTGTGTGGTTGTCCACGTCACCTGACCTCTGGCACGCGTGCACATGGGGTGGTTACCTCACCCGGTCTCGAACATGGTCCTGTTACCATAAATACCAGAGGTTTACCTGTTCATGTATCAGTTCAATGGAGATTGTGCCAAAGACCACCATACTTCCTGTTCTCATCACCGCTGATGACGAAACTATGTCCCGCGAATCACGTCATGGGAAGTTGCTGCCAACCACCATGCGTGGTATCATAGTAGGACCAAACAACTGTAGAAAGACATGTGCTTCTGAGCTTGTAGGTGGAACCCAACGGTCTTCGGTTCGAGAACGTTTACCTATACTCTAAATCGTTACAGCAGCAAAGTACATACGGCTAGTGCAAATACTTCAAGCTGGAGATGGCTTACACTAATTTCCATGTAGCAACAAGAAGAAGTCATACTGCTAAGTGAAGCCTTACCTAACTCTGTGTTTGTTTTCGACGATATGGCGTGTGAAAAACAGTTGACCATGCAGCAGTATTTTAGCATGGACCATCATGTAGCGGTGTATTCAATTTACCTGTGTCAAACTTATTCATGCATGCCTAAGCAACTCCTTTGCGACAATGCAAATTTCCTCATTCTATAACTATAATATTGAATTGTGCTATAAAGTACCAATTCTTCAATATATAATATAAACACAAAAGATTTATATTCTGATATGAAAAAAAGAATAAATGAATTTGAAACTAGTGATTATCCAAAAGGTAATATAATAATAGACCACAGCTAAATAACAAAATTATACGCAAAATGAAAGGTGAATGTAAGGAAAAATAATGAAAGAATTTGTTTTATTAAGATCAAAGATGTATGCGTATAAAATTGATAATAAAGAAGGAAAGAAATCGAAGGGTGTGAAAAAATGTGCGATTAATAATAGGCAAACATTTGATGACTATAAAAATTGTTTATTCAATAATAAAATAGAATATTGAACAATGAATTTAATACGAAGCGAGGAACTTCAAATATATTCAGTTGAAGTAAATAAAATTGCATTAAGCCCACATATTAATAAAAGAATTGTATTACAAAATGAAATAGATACTATACCATATGGATATAACAAAATGTAATTATTAATTAGGAAGTTTAGACCCACAGCTACCCCAATATCCAGATACCAAATTTATAAATGAACCAGGTTTATTGTTTCAGGGTCAGGAAGACGATCCCTGAAAAATCATTTATCATCAATATTAAAATTTTTTTTCTATATTCCAATAAATTTAATAGTCCAATGACTACTTTCATATTTCAATTCAAATTCACATTCGTAAAGATCTGAAAATAGATTTAAAATGTTAAATCCATCAAATGAATCCAAATCAAATTTAGTCTTCCCAAATCTTTGATGACATAACATTTTTATGAATAGATATAATAATATTGAAGAGAACTACATTTTCTTGAACAAAACAGTTGGCAGAATTATTCTCATAATTAGTACTAAGAAAATATAATTTGTCTGTTACTCATTCCATTTATATATAAAAAAAATTTATATAATGAAAAATTTTAATATTTGAAAAATTTTTAACCGATGTCTTTATTCACATCAGTTAAAATTAGAATTTAAAAAAAAATTTACATATATTTTTATTGTTTATAAATTTTCAGAGTATCCCGAAAAAAAATCAAACTTTATGTGTTATAAATATTAAAAAAGTGGAATTTTTGAAAGCAACTTCTTAAATATTGATTTATTTGTTAATTTTGATCAATTATAAATATTAAAAAAATTGAATTTTGGAAGGGGGACTGTTTTGGGTTTATTCCTAATATTGATTTATTTATTAAATTTGATCAATCTGTATTTGACAATAATTTTATAACACAAATTTTCTTAAACTATCAGTATCAAAATTAAATTTTTGAATTCTCTTCAATCTCTCCTTTTCATTTAATATAAGTTGTATCAAACATGTTTTAATACTTTTATTTTTATAATCTAAGAATAACTTTTAGTTGTGAAATCTTTAGCAATTTGTTTCAATTCTGAAACTTTTATGTCTTCTAAATTTTCTCGAAATGGTTTCTTTAAAATAAATTTTTTATTCACTACCTGTTCTATCAAATCTTTTCTGTTTAGATTACAATATTTTTATAATATTAGTACCATTTCAATAGCTTTTAATTGTTTTAAATTTAATGCCTCAATTAAAGTAATTTTGGGTAAGTTATCAGTTTTATATCAGAATAGTTAGTTTTAACTTTATCAATCCTTTCTTTATGTTCTTGTTTTCTTTTACAGGACCACACCCCTTTATATTTAATTGTTTTGCCATTTCTTTTAATTCAGTACATTTTTTATCAAGAAGATCTTTATTTTGAATTTTATATATCTAGAGTTCACACACTTTAGAAAATCTACTCCAGCTCTCTTTTAAATTGCTTGTAGTGATCTCCATTAATTAAAAAAAGTTTTTTATAATAAAGTTGTATTTTTAAAAGGGCGCTGTTTTGCTGGGGTTAGAAATCTCTCCATATTTTAATTTATCATGTTTTATAATTGAATCATGTGCATCTTCTATGCTTTAATGTTGCGGATTTTCAGTGGTTATATTTACAGTTAATTACAGATATTTTAATTATATGTGATTTTAGAGTATTTGCTTTTGTTGTCAATTCATTTAATATAATTTCCAAATTCATCTTTATTGTAGGAGTTAAACAAAATACAGTATAATCTTTGGTTCTTTTAATAGTTTATTGACATAGAAATCGTGGGTAAGTATATTTCATTTTTTTCTAGACGATATTCAGTATACTAAATGTATATGTTATTATTCATTTATTCGGTAGAGGGAAGGAAGTATTGAATGTTTATTAAACGAATGCACAAAAGTAAATATACCAGTTGTCTCTCGTCTTGCCATTGCTGGTTGGCGGAGAGATGTGGCATGGTCAGACGACAGTCAATTGAACGACAGATGACAATATAAGTAAGGTGAGAGTAAAATCGAACTTAATTTTTATAAAATAAATTATATCACGACCTCTAGGAATGGACGTGTGTGAAAAAGTTGTAAAATGATATAATTATTAATACTCTTAATTAATAGAATTGTTGCAAGATGTTTATAATTTTAATTGTAGATATGTGTTTAGAAAATGTAAATTCTTAGATTTATCTGAGAAGAAGAGTGAACTGTATATTGAATTTGTTTGAAAATGGTCTCCTTTGTGTGAGAAGAGAAACGAGAAAATAAAATTGGTAAAAAGAATTTTTAATTTCTAATTTCAACATAAATATTATCACTGATGTAATTTCTGCATACCTGATTCAACTGAAATGTTACAACTTGTGTCCAACATGTGGCTGAAGCATGAACTTCAAGAACGTCTTGAACTTTGGAAGCTGAGAACTTAAGTAAAGGGAAGGACTATTCCCGGGAAGGTGATTCTGCTACATTTCAAGGCATGAGAGCTGAGATGCAGTGGCCCGAGGTATGCTGAGAACCCCGGAAATACATTGACAGAAGTTGTACGTATTTTCCAACCAAGGGACTTCGTGGGAGCAACTCACAAGAAATGCAAGGGATTAAGCAAGAAGAAAAATACTTTTTTGGTTTGTTTACAGGTTAAAAGAACATTTTTGTAAGGACCTAAAATTATTGTCATGAGTGATAGCGGAGGAGAGAAAACAAATTTTGTAGGATTTGTAGACACTTTCATTCCTGAGACAAAAGTAGAGAGTCAAACAACTGATATGGATAATTAGTTAGATATTACTAGAAAAAATTGAGGCAATACAGAAGGGTAGAGAAAACATGCAAAAAGAAATGGAAAAAATAGATGCCATACAGAAAAGTTACAAAATCATGCAGGGAAAAATGCAAAAAGATAGTGAGGGCATACTGAAAGAAATAAAAACAAAGTTTAGTAATTTGGAAAAAATTTTTGATAATAGTGAAAAAATCATAGGGAATGGAAAGAAAATTTAGAATACACAAAAATTTAACAACAGAATGGGGTTAAAGTAAAAAGGAATAAGATAAGGAAGGTAAAGGTTAAAGGTAAATGTGATCAAATGGGAAAACAAAGTTGTATAGCACTAAATGATCAGTGTATTTTGTATACAAATGGGAATCTTACTTTTGAAAGTGTAGCGCAAAAAAATTTTGAAAAAAGATAGGGAACCAATAAAATACATAAACGAGGGTAAAATACCGTAAGCTAGTACCATTTTATGCGATGCCCGGGACCCCAAGGACATCAATCACAGAGAATCGTGCGATGATAAACAACATTATAGAATTATTAAGAAAGACATACTTGGTCGTTTACCAACAAAGGATACACAGTGTGCATCAATTTTGTG
>NQII01001613.1:11483-117860 GCA_002778355.1 Clitarchus hookeri
GGGGGGGGGGGTTAGATGAAATACAGAGCAAAACAGTTAGAAGTAGGGTAACATTGAAGAAAATAATAGGAGTTTTTTTTTTTAGGCACACAAAACCAAATTAGATTTTTAGGAAAAGGAACAGAAAAAACATGGTTAAAGTTAAGTCAATAGAGGAAAGAAAATTGTTGAAGTACTATGAAGAAAATTTAAGGACGAAAAAGAAAAGAAAAAAAGAGGGTTTGAGTTTAGTCAGTAGGGAAAAGAAAAAAGGTGATGTACTGTATAAGGAAGGTAGTGCGGAAAAAGAAAGGGTGAGGGGGAAACAAAGTGGGAATGGGATGAAATAAAAGGAAAAGAAAGAAAATTAAGTAATAAATACAGACAATATACAAATTGGGATAGAAAATTAGGTATAATTGTGTGTATATTTTTTATATAAAATATTAGTGTAAGATAGATAATGATTTAAATTCTGAAAAATTTGTAGAATAATAACGTATTAAAGGTAATAATTTTATTTTGAAAAAATTATAAATTAATAATATAGGAGATGTAATTTTTATTGAAAGACAAATTTTAGTATACATAATTTGAAGAAATGTCTTAGTCATTAAGCAAACAGCCTAAGTAAGGGAATGTATAAAAAAGAAGAAACGAATAAAAATTTTAAACTTTTTTGTTTTTAGGAAGATACTAGAAATGATTGAGGTATTTAATAGTATGTAAGTACAGGATGAGTATAAAAGAAAACCCATATTTGAAGGTCTATAATATCAAAACTAAACAACCCACAACCTTGATTGACCAATCGAATGAAGCGTGGAACTGTGAAATTTATTTACCATATCTTCATAAATGTTCAATGGGACCACCACGAGCGGCCTGAATGACATGTACGCGATAATAAAACTCTTTCCAAACTCTTGTCAGCATGTCCGGTGTTATGGTATGGATGGCGTCTATAATTCTCGTTTTGAGGTCGTCAATGTTAGCTGGCTATGGTGGACGAAACACTTGATCCTTTATGTACCCCCATGGAAAAAATCGCACGGGGTAAGATCCGGGCTTCTTGGGGGCCAGTGATGGACAGCCTGGTCACCAGCTGCTCCTCAACCAATCCAGCATTGCGGCAATGTCTTGTTCAGGTATCCGCGAACATCCTGCTGGAAAATGAAGTCCTCTGCCACCTCTTCTAACTGAGAAAACAACCTCGCTGTAATCATGTCCAAATAAGGTATTCCTGTAACAGTGGGCTCATGAAAAAAGAAAGGGATGAAAACAGTGTATTTGGATACAGCACAAAACACGTTCACTTTGGGGGAAGCATGCTCGTGTTCGGTGGTTTCATGTGGAGGCTCCTGACCCCATATCCGCATGTTGTGACGGTTCACCTTACCATTTGTATGGAACGTTGCTTCATTGCTAAAAACCAGCTTAGACATGAAGGCATCGTCTACCTCGTTCTGGGCACATAAAGGAAACATCAGACCGTCCCCTTCACATTGACATGTCAAATACGAGCTCGTTTCCCTCTCACCACCTCAAACCGAGAGTTACGAATGCCATCCAAACTGCAACACCGGACATGCTGACAAGAGCGTGCAACGAGTTTGATTATCGTGTAGATGTCGTTCAGGCTGCTCATGGTGGTCACATTGAACATTTATGAATGTATGGTAAACAAACTTCACCGTTCCAAGGTTCATTTGATTGGTCAATCAAGGTTGTAGGTTATTTGATGTTGATATTAGAGACCTTCAAAGTAGTCACTCTATATATAAATTTAATACTCCAAGAAATTTTATTATTCAAATTGTAATGATAATTTTTTTTGTAATAAATTAAATGTAAACAATTTGGAAAAAAAACAGGTAGATTATATTAAATAATGATACAATGTGTTGTGAAAGTTTTCCTGTGAGGAAAAATATAATGATTAAGAATTATTGAGAAGAAAAACTTTTGCAACCTCATAAGTTGTGTGAAAAATATTATAAGCAAATGTTGTGTTTTTAAGGTAATGTGCTATCGTAATAGTGTAACATAAATATAATGATTATGAATTGTAAAAACATGTTGCAGCAATTTTATTAAGGAAAGAGTAAAATCAAATTTAATTTTTATAACAGAAATTATACCACCACTTCAAGGAATGGACATGTGTGGAAAAAGTTGTAACATGATATGATGATAAATACGCTTAATTAATAGAATTGTTGCCAGATGTGTATAATTTTAATCGTTGATATGTTTTGAGAAAATGTACATTGTTAGATTTATTTGAGAAAAAGTGTTAACTATTTATTGAATTTGTTTGAAAATTGTCCACTTTTGTGTGAGAAGAGGAATAAGAAAATAAAATTGGTGAAAAGAATTTATAATTACTAATTTCAACATAAATATTAACACTGAATTAATTCATGCATATCTGATTTAATTGAAATGATACACGATCACAAACCCTGAAAATCCGGGTGTTAGTTGTGTGGATTCCTGAAAATTTTTCCAGAATTAAAACAAATCAATTTTTAATACAAAATCTAAATATCTTTCATTTATAAAATTGCTTTGATACCGGCATTATCAAAATCAATTAAATTATTATTTTTACCTCTTATTTCTAAAACAATATGACTAAATCGTTGATTTTAATTTTATAAAATTATGGATAAGCTGGCATATAAACAATAGACTCATTAATACCAAACATTGTTATTGGTTCAAAGCTAACTATGATATCTGTTTACAAATTATTTATTTTATAGGTTATAATAATTCCATAAGCCAAATTTAAATGAATGTTAATCTTTTTTAATGAGTTGAAATAAGCTATCTTACTACAGATTTCATTTTTAATTATTTAGTTTTTTTCAAATCCTAAAATATTTAATAATCATCTAATTTTATATCATATTTACTATTAAGGTTTATTCTGTTTGTTATATTATTTATTTGTTTCTATAACAAAGTTATCAGTTTTATTTGGTTCATATAAATTTATATTTTTTTGTAATGCTCAAAATTAATATTGAGGTTTCAGAATAATAATTTTTCCAATTGTATCAACAACTGTAATTATATTAATATTTATATTTGGTGTTTAAAATGATGTATGAAATCTAATTAAAGTAATAGATTTTTCATTATGAAGAATATCATGATGAAGTTTTTTTCTTTAATATAGAGCAATTATGTGTAAGCGTGAAAACTTAATTAATTTATATAGTACGAATTTAATGATTAAATAAAGAATGATGATTGGGTGATCATTGTTATAATAAACAAAGAAAAATAAAAAAATAGAAAGAATGGTGATTTATTACCATATAATATTATAGCTATAATTGTTAGGCCTAGTAATTGTGGTAAAGCAAATTTGATGATTAATTTATATATGTGACAATAAATAGTTAAATTTGAATAAATTTTATGTTGCTTTAATTAGTTTCAATCAAGAAAAATATGTTGGGTTAATAGATGATTTTCTAATTTTATTAAAGAAAATGAAAGAAGAAAAGGGATATTATTTTAATAATCTCCATATAATAATTCCTTTACATGAATGTGAAGATAATTCTGTGGTTATATTTGATGATGTAATTTGGAAAATCAAGATTTAATTCGAGAAGATTTCATCAGAGGAATACATAATAATATTGACTGTTTTTATTTAGCTGAAAATTATAGTGAAGTTCCAAAACAATTAGTAAGAAAAAATTTAAGAATTTTTAAAGTATATTTTGTCAAGATCATAAAAATGTAAAACTTATTTATAGTGATTTTGTTGGTGGAGATATGTCATATGATAAATTTAAAGAAATATGTGCTGAATGTTGGAATAAAAATTTTGGGTTTATTTCTATAGATATAAATAGAAAAAATTATGGTGGTAAATATAGAAATCAGATAAAAGAATTTATAATGTTTTGAACGTTGAACGTTAACGGATGAGCATCCGTCAGTGAATTACCTACACCTATAAATTACCTTTCAATCCTACGGCTACTAATGTTTTCAATTTTTTTTAGTTTTTTAATTTGATAAGAAATTTTTGAGTTATATATTTATTACATTAATCTTTAAAAATAATTTCTTCATTGAAAGAAAATCAAAATTTATGTGTTATAAATTACTGAAATACATATGGTTTTTTTAAGTATTGAGGATAAAAAATTGAACTGTAACAAATTGGTGCCTCTATCAAAAACTGATTCAAAAAATTTATATGACATATTATGCTCCAAATGATGCTGTGAGTGGCGGTATAAAAATTTTTTTTATATCTCTTTAAAAACTATAAACATACAAATATTAATTTTAAAACGTTTAGTGTTTTTAATTCCATTAACTAATTTAAAGGTTATTTGATCACCATTTTTATAGGAAATGTTTTTGAAAAATCTATGTCATATCCTTTTCTGTACAATTAAATAAAAAAGAGAAATAGCTTAATCCAATGTGCAATTTAAAATATTGATTTGTTTTTCCAGCTAGATTTATAGTTTGAATTCAATTCAATTGATAATATTCCAAATTTACAGCATCATTTAAAGCAATTGGATTAGCGATGTTAGTCAATCTTTGGTTTTCATTACCATAATTTAAATTTTTTAATAATAGTTCATAAAATAATGTATTACCTTAAAAATCCATTTATATTATAATAGGCTTTATTTTTGAATAGTTGAAACTTAACTTATTTAAACTATTTTTTAATTTATTAAGCTTAAATTTAAAATCAGCTTATTTATTAATATGTTTATTAATTTGCGTAGCAAAATTTTTAAGACTTAAATTTAGCAAAGCAACGTTGTGTTCTAAATCTGATATTTCTTTGTTCTTTCAGCAAAAATCATAAAATTTATCATTTTTAATATAATCTTTAATCTTGGATTTTAAAGCAACATAATTTTTAAGGTTATTAAAATTTTCATTTTTATTATAATAGCTTAATTCATATTTCAAAGCAATATCTTGTTTTAATTGCTTAAGATTGTCATCTAGTAGGTAAATAGAATTTATAAAATTTACAACTTTAAATTGATTAAAATTTTAACTTAAGTTATCAACTTTTAAGTTAATGGTTATACACTGAAGAGCCAAAAAAACTGGTAAACCTGCCTAATATCATGCAGGGCCCCCGCGAGCACGCAGAAGTGCCGCAAGANAAGTGCCGCAAGACGACGTGGCATGGACTCGGCGACTGTCTGAAGGTATGCAGGAGGCAATTCACACCATGAATCCTGCAGGGCAGTCCACAAATCCAATCTGCGCCAATTTGAGAAAGGGTTGCACGTCTGTAACGTTTAATGATTCTCATCAGTCATCGTTTGTCCCGCCCGTTTTTTCACTATCTTTTTCCGGCCGCAGCGATGTCGAAGATGTGATGTTTTACCGGACTTCCCAATATTCACGGTATACTCGTGAAATGGTTGTACGCGAACATCCAAATGTCATCGCTACCTCGGAGATGCTATGTTCCATCTCTCGGGCGCCGACTATAACACCACGTTCAAACTCACTTAAATCTTGATAACCTGCCATTGTAGCAACAGTAACCGATCTAGCTGCTGACCGCATCACGTTACTCTGATTGGTTCCATACCTCTGTTATTTGCATATTCACGCCGATACCAGTTTTTGGGCTCTTCAGTGTATCGCAACAATTAATAAGAGATTGATTAATATGTTTTTTGTTCAGTTTCCAAACCAACATTATTTTTTAAAATATTATAATTTTTAATATAATCATTTAACATAGTTTACAAAGCTATTATCATTTTTTAAATTATCAAATTTTTAATATATTCATTCAGTTCATTTTTCAAAGCAACATCATTTTTAAATTGATTAAAATGTTATTTTTTAACATATTTAATCAAATTATGTTTATGAGCAAAGATTTTTAGTATGCTAGAATGAAATTGGCTTAATCTGTCTTTAATAGAATCAGGTATAATTATATAATTTAAATTATCATTTTTTCATTGAAATCATTGAATTATTTATTTTTAACATATTTATAACATATTCATTAAAATGTATGTTTGGAATACTTTTTTTTATTCTCTCATCAATTTTAAGGCATTTATCCAAACTGCTGATTAATGGGCTTCCCAAATAAATCTGTTATTTAATAATACAAAAATTATGTTAGAAAAATTATATCCTTTAGATATAATAAATCTAGCTAGTACTATCAAACATAAATGACCACAGATAACCAAGTCGAAATTTTGTTATTCTATCATCATTATTATAAATTTGATAGCTATTGAAATATTTAATTTATTCTATAGGAATATTTCCACCAAATGAATCAAAGTAATTAATATCATTAGAATTTTTATAATAACAAACTTGGTGAGCACTAGAATTTGCAGATATATGTAGCTTTTCAATTTCACAATCATTTGTATTAATTGTCTTCCAAATTAATGTTTCCCAAATATTTTATCTTTCATTTTTTCACGTAATTGTTTAAATCAATATTTGATAATGAAACTATTTCAAATTTTTTTTGGTCCTTTTTTTTTTGCTGCTGCTACTACTACAATTTTATTAAAACTTAAAACTGCCAATACAATTAATAAAAGTCCCCCAGTTTTTTAAACTAGTTCCATTTTTGTATTTTAATAATTTTTTAATTGTTGCTAGTGATAATGTTAAAGCAAATCCTTTACCTCCTTAAATTTTTTATTCTTTTCAATTTGACCTTTAGTTGAGTATTTATCTATTTCTAATACTAAGTTGATTTATTGGAATACCAAAAGTTATATTTTTAATCTTAATTTAAACAAAATTATATATATGGATATAAATTTTTTCATATTAACGAAATTTAATTCCCCAACCTAATTTTATTACTTCCAGAAACAATTTTTTTACTCATTGGAGTTTCTTTATCTAACATTATTTCTTTAGCTTCTTTTTGTAAAATATTATCAGCTTCATGTCTTGATTCTAAATCATTATGATCTTTATAAGCAATATCGTTATTCATACAAGTTGTATGAAATTTATTAATTCCTTTAGCGCCTCTTTCTAATCTTTCATCTAATTTTGTAAAAGACCATAGTAATAACAATCAGGCAATTACATATTACATTTCTGGCAAATTAATGTGATTTAATGCCCAATTTATTATTCCTTTTCCATGATGTTCAGAATTCCAGAATGAATCAGGAATAACATTTAAAACACAAAATAGATTTGGAATTCCTGAAGAATTATTAACAACAAAATCAGAATATTTATTATTTAGCATATTCATAATACTAACTTTTTCATTACAAAAATTTTTATTATTTGCATTTTCTTCACCATGAATAAATAATAATCTATCAATTAATTTTCTTACATCGCTCATCCATATAAATTATTTGGGAATATCATTATATTGTTTTATTCCTTTACCAGATTTTGGCATACTTGGTGAATAAAATCTTTCAGGTGTGTTTGGTTATGAGCGAGATAATGGTCTTTTAATATATTTTTCATAAATTGGTTTAATAATATTATTGTGTTTCCAACTTTTATTCAAATTAAATTTTTATTTGAATTATAGTTTTGATATAACAAATTTGTAGATAAAACTGTTTGTGTATAGTTATCGTAGTCTTTATTAGTATATTTATTTTCAATGTCCTTGTGTTTGTTTTGTTTACTAATTTGAAAGTCCTTTTGTTAAATCATACTCTTTATTTTAAACAAATCATTTATTATTATTTATATTTACTTGTGTATCCCTTATATTAAAATTATGGCCATCTCCTCTCAACCCATATTTCTCATTAATAACATTAATATTTTGAAAAATGTCTTTTCCAAGATTAATTGTAATGGCTCAATCCTACACATAGATAAAACATTTTGATTGTGTTGATCATCATTAAATAAAATTTTTTAGAATGAAGTTTTGTCTGTTGTTTGGGGATAGTTTAAATTTTTTACGGCAACAGGAATTAAATTTGCTATTAAATTTTTATTTTCTTCAGCTACTTCAACTTTTTTACCAATATTTTGTAATTCGCAGATTAAAGGCAATTCTATATTTTTATTTTTATCATACTCTGTAATTTTTTTTTAATTTCTAAATTTTCGATGAGTAATTTAATACTCAATATTTGCTTTTCTGGATCTTTCATTTTTTGTTATTTATGTATAAACTTTTTGTACTATCTAAATGAGTTTTGAAACTATCAATAGTTTTGAGAGGAAAACATTTTCTCCAACAGATCAAACTAAAAGTAATTTAGATATTTATAATAATAGAATCAAGTTTGATATTAATATTGGTGATGGATTTTCTTTCCCAAATTATGCGTATGTTTATGAATAATTTAGATTATCAAAGAGAGATAGTGTTGGTTATTTTGCCAGAGAAGATAATATTGATGTTTGTTTTAATTTATTTTCCCATATAAATTTTCTCTACTAGAAATTTTGAAACATGGACAGATAATTGAAGCAATCGATAATCCTGTAATTACTACTCTATGGTGCATGTTTTGGTTAGCTCACCAACAGAAAAATATTATTTAGAAAGGTCTGGTGTTGACAAAAAAAAATATCGAATAAAATCTATCCATTAAGTTAGATAAACTGATATTATTTATCCATTGAGATATTTTTCTGGTTTTCTTAGAGATAATAATATAATTTATTTTAAAGGTGGTTATAAGATAACATAAGATAACAACAAATAATTGTTTATTTGTATATGAACCTAAAAAAAGCTGATGGAACAGTTGATAAATATATGAAAAATTGTTATTCAAAGATTTGGAATTATGTGGCCAATTGTAGAATACAAAGGAAATGGAGATATTTCTATAAAAGAAAAAATTTATAAGATTCCAATAGCACTTATTAGCTTCAATTATTGGCAATTTTTAGAGAAAACTGTTTCTCAAAATACAAGACTACAATTTGATATGCCTGATTATGTAATAGTTGATTTTCAGACAAATAGAAAAGATTGTGGGGAACAGTAGGTTCATACTTCTATGTTTGATCATTGTGATTTGAGAAATATTTATTTTATAATTGGAAGAAATGAAATTTTTTCTAAAGAAAACGAATCTAGATTTTGATTTAGAAGTTCTGCAACCTAATGAATTATAGAAACAATGAACTTTATTATAAATGAATTTTTAATCCTGACGGTGACTCTAATTATTATTCTTATTTTGCTAGAAGACCATTATATATAATTTACTGTACTTATAGGAAACAACAATTGTTAAAGATAAAACAAATATCAACCTACCGTCGGAACACCCAGAACTACCAGTGGAGCTAAGTATCAGCATCTTCACTCAAAGAAACCTCCCTGACGCCTAGTGTCCCCCCCCCCCAAGGCGTTGGAAACAGTTAGCACGAGTACGTTAATTAGCCCTTAAGGCCCCCAACTCGTAAGGTACCACATTTCGGGGTCTTATATGTGTATAACATTCAAGACAATATAACCCAGTCAATTGAAACACCGAGTGACTACAGTTATTTTTTTCTACCCCTATTCAACATTCAAGGCGCCCATAGTGTGCGCCAGAAAGGTAACTCAGACCCTATGAACCACCCTGTATCCTACAGGTGGGGAGTAGCGTCAAGATAACGTATACCCTGAAATACACTACCTTTTGAATAAGACACTATCGTGGTTCAAAGAAAGAGCAATATTATCGCCTACTAATGAACAAGTCAAAAAAATTAATGAATTAGTGCTTACAAAATTCAATGCCCAAACACAAGTCTGTTACTTAGTAGATACAATACTCGACAGTGAATAGGCTGTGCACTATCCCACAGAATTTCTTAATTCATTGAATCCTTCTGGCATGCCACCACACAAACTGATTTTAAAAGTTTGAGCTCCCATAATTTTATTGCAAAATATAAATCGACCAAAATTATGCAATGGGACTCTATTACAAATAAAAAGTTTAAAGAGTTATCTCATTGAAGGTACTATTCTAACTGACTGCAGTAGTGGAGACACTATTTTAATACCTAGAATACCAATGATTCCCTCGGATTTGCCTTTTAATTTTAAAATAGTCCAATTTCCAATAAAAAGTTTGTTTTGGTATGACCAATATTAAGATACAGAGTCAAATACTTAATGTGGCTGGAGTGGTTTTGAGTGGAGCATGTTTTTCACACAGACAACTATACGTAGCCCTTTCGCGTGTCATGCCAAACAAAAATCTTTTTTGTGCTGGCAGTCAGAGGCAAAACGATTAATGTTGTATACAAAGAAATTTTCTAAACCACTATCATATAATATTGTTATATTAGAGATGTATGAATGTGGATAAAGCAAAGGAGGTAGGTATGTCAGGATCGTGGTAAATGGAGGTCCATAATCCTTGCCTGCCCCTCTGGAAGACAGGCGTAATGTGTATGTATGTATGTATGTTATATGTATATGATATTAGTTTACTAATTTACTATCATATAATATTATAATTGTCTTTTCCCAATTAATTCATTAGTGTATCGTTGTAAAAACTAAATTGTACCCGGACGAAGCCGGGCCGGGTTGCTAGATCATTAAATAAAAAAAATAATTTTTGCACTGTGTACTTTTCAACAAAACCCTTTGATTTGATATTTTATTATAATTCACGAATATTTAAACAAATTTGCTTTGAATTCGCTTTGAAATGAAATTTCCAGCTTGGCCCACCCCTATTATCCTGTGTTGGTGGGGTTGGTAACAGTGAGGGGTGGTGTACATTTGTGTCACCGAGAGGTTTGGCTGTAGCAAAAATGTCACAGCTTTCGTTCAGCAGGCACTATATGACGTCACGGTTCATAGTCAAGCTCATCCAGCAGTACGTCCAGTGTGCAACTCGTGGTTCGTAACTCTAAGTTATAAACAGTTCAGCACTCCTTTTGGCCAAAATTTATTTGCCTGGCAGCTGGTTCCACTACAGTATTCTACTTGGTCAGCAATGGTATTCTCAGTATTGCGTCCTCATGAAAATCGTGAAACATTAATGCTGTTGTGGTGCTTTCTATGTCCCAAATGCGCACAGTTATTTTCACTTTACCTATTTTCACCTGTGTGGATTTTTGTGGCTTTTTGTGGCTAATTGAACAGTTTGGGGGGCTGTTTTAATATTGCACACATCTGTTAATTTAACACGGACAAATAATGAGAAGTTGCAGTATCTATTAAAGCGTGGCACGTTGATTATTTAAAAACACTAGAAAGTGGATGTCTTGGTTTTTGTTACTGCAAAGTTGAGAGATTAGGATTTGTTGCAGAGTCAGTCCAGGATCACAGTGGTTTTCTTGGTGGTATCTGACATTCAGGTGCTCTACCCCTTTCCTTTGTTTCCTGGTGGCGGTTTTCTGTCATGCTGCCTATTAGGGCTGGTGGGATGCTCATCATGCCAGTGCATGTGATGGCAGTCACAGTAACGTCAGGAGAACAGCGGCGGTCCATGTTCTTAGTGGGTTTGAGCAGTAGTAATCTCTTTTTGTCCGGAGCATGTCAATCACAGGAGATGGGGTGAAGTTTTTGAAGGTTTATCCTAATTTTTCAAATCTTTTTCCCTCACAACAGTACCCACTTTTACTTTGAGTTTGAGGTACCATGTTGCTGCGTGGAGTTGGGGTGCGGTTGTGCAGGGGTTGTCACGGATGTCTCTTCCAAGATAACCAGTGATTGCATAAAGTCGTCGACTGGGTGATAAATAAACGAGGCTAAAGCGCCATGGAATTCTGGCCGCACTGTGCACGTTACAACTTCTAGTACCCCCTTTGTAGATCTTTTAGGATGGTATTTTTGCACTAGGTTGATATTTGTGTTGCAAAGGTGGAGAGGAATTAGTCCGGTTTCTTGGTTTTCAGAATTACGTGACTGCACGCTTTCAGAGAGGTGAAGGTGCCTGCGAAACAGCACTCAAAGGCACAGCGGAACTCTTCCCACGGGATACTGTACTGCACTAACCTGCGCCACCATTGCCTTGTTTCACCACTCTGTTGGTCACCAATGAAGTTTGGCTAATCTTCCTTCTTGACGCCATAGCGCTGCAGTCATGCAGGAAGGATGCAGGTACCGCTGTGGAGGAAACATGTGGCTTTGTTGTTGTTATTGTTATGGTTGTCACAGTTGGCGAGGCGCCATACTGATTCACGGCCACGTGGAGCAGAGGTGTAGAATGCACCGGTGGAGGAAGGGTGGGTGGCGAAGCACGGCTGGATATGTCCTGAAGTGCACATTGCAGTGGTGGCAAGCTGAGTTGCAGTGTGCATTATTGGCTCACAAAATGTTCCCTCCCAAGGTCACACCATTCTCTTGCCATGACACATTGGCAATGAGCCCGCAGCCTGCAGCTTTCATAGTACATCGGTTCCAAGCTTGTTCCCTTGCAGTTAGCCTTTTGACATGGTTCTGGTCTGCTGAATTTGGCAATACCAAAGATTGCCGGTTGAGCTGTTGCGGAGAAAGTTACAGGTTGGCCTGGCGGTACTTGACACCGTGCCCACTAGAAGAAATTTTACTGATTTACCGTGGCAAGTTCCTCCTGTGTCTCGCACTTGTCATGATGCACTCAGCACAGAATGCACGCTAGGGTGGCTTGCCTAAGTCCGTCGCACCAACGAACATTGCTGCATTTTTTAATGGTTCGCCTGAATTTTGTTGGTTCTGTTGGAGTGTTGTTAGTCATGGCACACTTGCAGCATGCTTTATCAAATACAGGGTCAACAGTACCCCGGACCTGTTGAGGTCTTAAGCAGCAGTCCCACAAATTGGCTGTTCGGCCTGCAGTGGTAAGCGCCAATGCTTTGGCACACAGTTCCCAATTCATTCCTTCAATGCCCTCTCGTTTTCGCTGTGCTTTTATGGAGTTGTCACACTGACAGGTGCTGGTTTGGAGTTGTACTAGAGTGAAAGGATCTGGGTCCGGTATTGGGCACACACACTTTGAGCACAGATGTTCCACTATGCCATTGGAGGTATGCCAGTCTATCAACCCGCGATCACGTCACATGGCAGGGAAACTCCATGCTGCCCCCAGCTGATTCTTTGCCGGGGTCAACGGACTACCCGGCCCGCAGCTGCCTCCCTTGTGCCACGCCTGAGAGGGGTGACTCGCCTGAGTTGATGGAGAGGTGGTGTCCACCATGCACGCACACTCACATGCTGCCAGCTGCTGCCTCCCTGTCTTGCTTGGTGGGGTGAGACAGGGGGATTGGATGGTGCTCCCTCAAAAGGATGGCGGTCTGTCCTATTAACAGCACCCTCATGGTTTGGCATAGCAGCTGCGTGGCTGGCTGATGTTGCCATGTTGATGTTGGTTTTCCCGTGCTGGCGCTGGAGTTTCTTGAGCTGATACTGGCACCACTCCCTTGCGACATGGAAATTTGAAATTTGTGTGCAGGAAAAATGCCAGGATTTAGAAGTTTGGCCCAATAGAAACAGAATTTTTACACAGAAAATTTTACAAATAAAAAATCTCACTTGCAACAACAAGGATAGGCAGCTCAGGTCAGGCATAAAAGCGGGTTTCGGTTTTAAGTGTTGATTTGGAAGGCAATGTTAGGAAATAAGCTACATTAAAGGGCGACATTTCCCGGCAGGAAAATTGCATTTGGATTGTTTAGGAAGTTAAGTTCTTAGCCACACACTTGGGCAAGCCATTTTTGACAGATGTCAAGGCCTCAGGAACGGAGAGAAGGAAAACAAGACTTACAGTTGTTGGATTCAGGGTTTCATCAGAGTTATTGCAGTAAGAGCACCAGCTCAGAAGGAGCGTGAGAGTGATGTAGATTGTGGGCGGTAGGCCCTTGTGGCTTCTCCTGAGAATCTCAGTCGCGACGATGACGTCAAAGTGGTTAATTAATCCTTTTTATGCCTTCCTGCTGAAAGTGTAGGACCCCCTCAGACATCACTAAATAATGTGAGTCTGTTCTGTGGGCCATCTCACACGCTTGAGAAACATAAGAGGCCTTTATAACATAGGTAGTTGCGGTAACACTAGGGGTAGAGCACCTACAAAATAAGTTATATGGTCATTAGGCAGCTGGTCGTGAAATAAAACACACTGCTATCAACACTGGACTTTATTCACAGAAAAATCCTCATATGAGGTACTTACATAGTTGTGGTGGTTAAGGTATGCCTCCAACCTACGCTGGTGCAAACAAGGGGTGTGGCCTACATGAAAATTATGGTACTTAAATCCCTGGCGCGATTTAGCTGGCGGGGTTGGAGGTAGCGCTGTTCCCGTGTTAAAACGAGAGAATTACATTAAGTTCCAGATAAAAGGACTATGTATGACTATTGAAAACTAATGTTTTTGAGGCAAAAATTGGTGAAGACCCAGGAATGGTGCGAGACACATCCACCCCCTACTCGCGCGACGATCAGACTAATTCAACATGGCGAGGTTCGCCTTGACCCACTAGTCAATGTGCACTAAAGTTGAGAAAAATACATGTTTACTTTAATAAAGAGAGAAATTGAACATAAACCCTCTTATTCTTGATAACGATACACATAGAATACGTTACACTTAATTGAGTAGCAATTAACATTATGAACACAACTATATTAGCACTATAATTAAGCAGCAAAGTAATTTCGGTTAGTAACGTTGCTGTCTCACAGTCCATTGTTATGATATTTGCATTGTGGTGCCCTAGCAATTGGCATATCTTATATTAAATGGCACCCTTAATTTGGAACATTGAAGTGTGGCAGGTGAATGCAGGCTCTGTTGCACCTGGTGATGAGTTGGTGAGTGAGACATTTATTTGTACTCAATGTAGGCGTTACAACATAGGAGTTATAGGAATGAAATTGTGTTACTGTTATCAATCACACTATAATGGAGGTTGCAGCAGCCCAAATATAAACTTCTCAGCACTGTAGGACTCTTAGAGACATAACCGTTACTAATCCCTAAGCTTCTTACATACCCAGGCTCCTTGCATATACACATTTTGTGATATCATGAAATGTGGATATTTTCATATGTTCGTAAACCACACCAAAGACAAATATATCAATATATAGTGTATGTGTTGAGTGGTCCGAACCCATTCATCCTCAGCTGCATATGATCCACTTAATCAAGTGTCCAGTCAAGGCCCTTCAATACAGTTTCTTCTTCCTCGCACCATACTGGTTTTATGCTGTTTTCAACACACTTTTCTATGTTATGTCATTGTACTTGTAGATAGGTACATTCGAGGTTTTGAATGCCTTCTTTTTGTTCTTATCATTGTATGGCTCTGGTTTACTATAGCTGCATTCCAGCCATATATTATGTTTCACAGCAATGTAAGTTGGTTTATTAAATTTTGATTCAGATACTTCATAAATGAACAAACATCTTTCAATGAAGCTGTCGAATTCGGATCAACATAATCTTTTAGATGGCCCTGAATGCAGGCTGCTTTAGGAAAAATCCATTTACATTTGGCTTCACCTCACAGGTTACTTTTGTAGGTTAGGATGTATGGCAAGATGATGAATTGGCAGGGTAGCATCTTTATTGCCATTCGAAGCTGCACTAGGACCAGTCTTTGCATTAAACTGCAGAGAGGAAGGACGATCTGCTCGGTCAATGTTCATGGACGATACAGAACTTTTACATTGTTTAAAATTGAAAATGCCAATTTAAATGTCAGTGCGCACAAACAGTTTAAGCACTTCTAACATTAGTATGCCATGCAGACGGTACTCCTTACACATGCATTTTTTTCATGCCTTTGTGGCTTAGTTAGCATTTGCGAATGTCTTGTCGCAGTAGCTGCGTGGAAGTCTTGATGAAAGGATCAAACTGCTCACAGCATTCACAGCCAAAGTGTTCTGCTTCGATGATCATCCATTGCTTGGCATGTCAGTTACCATCCCAATATAACTCAGATGCAGTGTTGTCAGTTAATGCTTAGCAAGCAGTGAAGGGAGACCAGTACACCTTGCAAGATGCCTTTTCAAGTTTTTCAGGCGACCAAACATTTCTCACAAGCTTCTCATTTCCGAGCACATCCTGTTTCATGCTGTTGAGCATTGCTCCTTTTAGAAAATTTCTTCTCGCAGTAATGGCCCAAACATCATTCTGGAATACATTCCATCTTAGGCCGAGACAATAATCCCTCTTCAGAGTCTGAATATAAACTGAACCATTTAGTCTCGATATAGCTATACATATATACACAAGCCGATGAAAAATTGCCCCAATAGTAGATAATCTAAAAATGAAACTGTGAAAATTTTATGTGTTATACTAAAAAGGGAGAGGCTTAAAAAAGATGGTACATAACCAAATTTAAAAAAAAAGGAATCATAAATATACATGAACCTCAAGAATAAATAGGAACTAAAATAAACATTGAAAATACTGATTGAAAGTTTACACATTTAAATAAAGAAAGTGGAATGGGATCACCTTAAAGTGCACACAACATGAAATTACGTAAGATTATGAAGAAACTCTTTTGATATGCCATCCTCTGAAAGTACAGTATAAAAAACAATATAATATACACACTAAATATTAGCACCCTAAGGGAGTTGAAAAGAATCAAGAAATAAACTATTAAAAAAAAAGTATATTTAATACATATATGAAGCTGAGACCATAAGGAGTCATCCTAATCCTGAGTCGTAGTCTATTTGGGAAGAAAATCCAAGAATTTGTATGCGTAAAAATCAAATTATACTGTAAATTTTACTGGGAAATAATACCTGTACCTTAAACACATTGAAAAATCGTTATGTTTATCTCAATTCACATCTCCAGCTCCGTAAATTTTTTTAGGCATATAGAGCAATGCCTTTGCACTTGACGCGTCTACAAATCAGCACGTTAACACAAGAATTATGTATATTGAAAGGCTCCAATACCTATTCACTCCATACTCAAGCCTTTTCATCCACCATAATTTTTATATTCCAGTGGCATTGTTATATTTTTTGCACCTACAATGCACACAGTACCCTAATATAGTGCAACAAACTCTATGGATAGAAAACTGGCAGAAGATGCAAATCGCACATTTTTGTTAAGCAGGTACACATCTCTTTTTGGAAAAAATTTGTACATGCCTGAAAATAATATACTGCCATTAAAATCATTTAAGGCAGCGGCATGGAACAGAATATGTGTCCCTTTCCCTTAATATTGAATGCATATTAGTTAGCCTTTGAGACCAATGGGTCTTTTCTGCATTTTGTTTCTGAATGTCGGTGAAATTTCGAGGCGAATAAAGCTACAACAAGGTAAGTTTTGTGCTGAGAATTTAATAGGTTAATAATCTTTTGTTCCTACCTTTAATTTATTGGAAAGCATTATTTATTTTTTCCCCTCAGCCATCGATTGGATCACAGACATATGTACATCTTTTATCAGTAAGAAAAATTATCACCAATGCAGGTATCCAAATTCAGCTCACATATTCCTTCTATAATATTACATGCACAAGCAAAGAAAAAGTAACTGTTGGCACTACCCAGTTGTGTGCTTTTTCCCCTCCACAGATGGAAATCACCACGCCTACGACATTGGTAGGTGTACAGAGGTCAGAAACGCTAACCTCCCAGTCTCTTGTATGTACAAAATAAAAAATCTTAGCCAAAATGAGTTGTGAAACACATTGTGACGGCTACAAGACACCATCCCGCCTAAATGTATAATGCTTATTGCAAAAAAACTCAAACACCCAAAACCACAAGTGAATATAAATTCTAACATTCAGCACAACAGCAAAATGTCTCACGGAGTGTCAGAGCATGCCTGAACAATAAAAATATATATAAAGCCAAGTCCTGGAAAAATTTTTAATATACACAATAAAAGGTGTATATGGATACATGAGTCCATTGCGATATTGATAATACCTGGTAAAAAATAATCCCAGCTCATCAATCGTGGAGCCCTGATTCTTCAACGATAAACAAATGTCTGTAATGCTTCAGACAAGAAACTTTCAGTTTCCATAGCCTTCTGTGCAGTACATTTATTGAATAGCAAAAAGAGGTAGAGCTGTATCACAATGGCAATTACTCGCCATATCTCGACCAATCAAGTGCCTTGGGGGCACCCAATCCACCCTACTCCGTTGACCTTGCCCAACTGCAATGCACAGATAACTAAAATTTTCAGCATCTACCACAAGAGTGCACCCATGTCGCCCACTTCTCAGCCCCTCCACACAGCTACATCCTCCTCTTCCCCCTCTATTGCACTCAAATGCCAACGTAGAAAATGTCTCGGGAGTCAGTCTCCAGCCTGATGCTGCCGTCGTCGTTAACTGCTCTAGTCGCTCACCTTAAAGTGTTTCGTGTCCTGAATTTTGTTTTCCTCATCAAGCAGCAGCAGATGTTTGCGTGTTGTCCCGGCGGACAGAAAATAATTTTGGCGATTTTCGCATATGGGAGGCTATGTGCTTGTGGCCCTTCATACGGAAAACAAACTCGCCTTTCTGTCAAAGGAGTTCCTGCTGATGTATGCAATCAATGAAGTTCAGTACATGTACAAGAGACTTCTGGCATACCTGCAGCAGGATGAAGATATCCACGACTGCTTACCCTGCAAGGAGTGCTTCAAAGGCTGCAACCATGTCAGTTCTGGACATTTCGCATTCCCAAGGCCAGTGCAAGGTGTGGTGTCACGCAGCAGCAGCAGCAACCACCGACACCAAATCATTATCGAAGGCACCGCAAGTAAAAAAAAACATGAACTGTTCCACACACCAGACGTCCACTGACCTCATGCGGCTTATTACATCACGTATCCATCCTGGTACCAGCAAGACCTGGCATCCCTTCACCTCAACAACATGTAACAATTGGCTTCCAGCATTGAGGGCAACACACAGGCCATCTTTGACAACAGCTGCAGCAGTTGGTAGACACCGCAAACTGCTACTCCCATCATACCACCACCATGACCTATGAAGCACGAGGTGACGTACACCAGCTCCTTTATGCCAGATACGGTGAATTTATATCGCAATGCCATCCTAGGGTTCCGAAGGTTCGAATACTGGCTAGGCGACCCGCGGTACAAGGATGCCGTGAATACCATAGAAGCCTGTGATGGCGTGAGTCATGCTCACCTTTACTACGCCCTGGTATCTGACTATAACCCGAGCATCATGAATACCAAAGGCGATTAAAAAGTTTATTTTATTGACAGAATCTGGTGTGATGGAGAAACCTGCACAACCTGCACCGATGGACTGATGGAGCTGAATGGGCAAAACCATCATCATTAAAGAAGGCCTCTAGCATGAGGCAGCCAGGAAACTGTGCTTTGCTTCAGCGAAGAATATGATAATGAGACTCACAGACTGCTACCAGACGAAGAAGCCGACATTGTTCAATTCGTTGAGCAGACTAAAACATGCTGCAACCTAGCCTGCGAGATGAAGAGCAGCTCACACGACAAAGATGCGGAAGGACCTTGGTTGAGAAAAAATCCACTGACATTGCAGCGTATGCTAGTGTTGAGGTCAAAACATTATTTTGGTTTATGCAAAGTGCAAGCATGTAGGCAGCACAATGTGTCCAGAAACACATTCATATATGTGTGTTTCAGCAAAATGCAATAGGAAAACTTTAGAAAAAATAATAAAAAAGCCATAACATGGTCAGAAATTATATTTGTGTTCAGTTACCATGGAATATGGAAAAAAAATATACTTCCATATTCTGTTTTGTAAAAGATTATAGCAAGGAAGACTCTCAATCATGTTTGAAGTATTGATTGTGCAAAAAAAATGGGTGTGTGTTAATTAATTAGAGATATACACTGAAGAGCCAAAAAAACTGGTACACCTGCCTAATATCGTGTAGGGCCCCCGCGAGCATGCATAAGTGCCGCAAGACAATGTGGCATGGACTTGACTAATGTCTGAAGGTATGCAGGAGGCAATTCACACCATGAATCCTGCAGGGCAGTCCACAAATCCATAGGAGTGCGAGGCGGTGGAGATCTCTTCTGAACAACACGTTGCAAGGCATCCCAGATATGCTCAATAATGTTCATGTCTGGTGATTTAGGTGGCCAATGGAAGTGTCTTAAAGTCAGAAGAATGTTCCTGGAGCCATTCGGTAGCAACTCTCGACGTGTGGGGTGTCGCATTGTCCTGGTGGAATTGTCCACGTCTGTCGGAATGCACAATGGACATGAATGGGTGCAGGTGATCGGACAGGTTGCTTACGTATCTGTCACCTATCAGAGTCGTATCTAGACGTATCAGGGGTCCCATTTCACGCCAACTGCATACGCCCCATACCATGACAGAGCCTCCACTATCTTGAACAGTCCCCTGTTGACATGTAGGGTCCATGGATTCTTGAGGATGTCTTCATACCTGTACACGTCCATCCACCCGATACAATTGTAAATGAGACTCGCCAGACCAGGCAACATCTTTCCAGTCATCAACAGTCCAATGGCGGTGTTGGCAGGCCCAGGTGAGGCGTAAAGTTTTGTGTCGTGCAGTCAACAATGGTACACGAGTGGGCCTTCGGCTCCGAAAGCCCATATCAATGATGGTCCGTTGAACAGTTCGTACGCTGGCAATTGTCAATGCCCTAGCATTGAAATCTGCACCAATTTGAGAAAGGGTTGCATGTCTGTCACGTTTAATAATTCTCGTCAGTCGTCATTTGTCCCGTTCATTCTCGATTTTTTTCCGGCCGCAGCAATGTCGAAGATTTGATGTGTTACCAGATTCCTGATATTCACGGTACACTCGTGAAATGGTCGTATGCGAAAATCCAAATTTTATCGCTACCTCGGAGATGCTATGTCCTATCTCTTGTGCGCCGACTATACCACCATGTTCAAACTCACTTAAATCTTGATAACCTGCCATTGTAGCAGTAGTAATCGATCTAGCAACTTTGCCAGATGCTTGTTTTCTTATATAGGTGCTGCCAACCGCATCGCGTTACTATGATTGGTTCCATACCTCTGTTATTTATATACGCACGCCTATACCAGTTTTTTTGGCTCTCCAGTGTACATTCATATGTACAAACAAATCTTTAAATTAATAACCATTGTAAGAATTAAAAGTTTCTCTAAAATAATTTATCTAATCTCTTCGTCACAAAAAAATTATAAGTGCTTTGTTAAAACATTAATGAAAGGGACATGAATGGTAAATATAAAAAAGCTCAGGCCCAAAAGCATTCTTGTCAAAGTGCTAAACTATAGTTCTGCGTGCATTATCAGATAGCCAGACTTTGTACTTCCTGTGCACATTCTTCCATTCCATTTTCACAGATTTGCACCTACTCTGCATCAGGTAAACAGAGCCAGCACACATGCATGTGAAGTACAGAATTTGCATTGTCCCGACACACTCCCCATGCACATCATCACCAAAAATAAAATTTTCATGTGAAGTGGCTCATAGCTATAGGTTTTACTCTTGCACATTTTGAAGGGCAGCCCCCTGAATAGGTCACCACAAAACACAAAAGCGAACGAAGTCAGTTCCCTACAGTCCATTATGAAAGCACACATGCTTGCTGAAAAATAAAATACATCTTCATTTCTGGCAGGAATAACTGTTGTTGGACTCATGTGAGACAGCACAATTTCTAGGCTTGCCACAAACCATGAGTAGCTGTTTCAGTTCATATGATTGGGGAGGTAAGTGCAAAAATCTCCACTGCTACATGCATGTACCATCTTCACTGTACATGTGCGTGTGTAGGTAGCTAATTTTTCAGTACTCGAATTCAATGATAAGAGTGTCAGGGTATGACACCTTCATAAATATATTGTCAGGATGAAATATACACACATTCGCTCATTCTCCAGCAGCCAAACAAAGGTGGGGATATGCTCTGGCTGCTAAGTTTATCTTGAATGAACAGCCAGGCCACAATCGTGCCCTAGTCATGCAGACTTCCATCATGCCCTGAAATCTACAGAGGTCCCTCATTCTGCTCATTTTCCTTGGACATTAAATGAGCTTCAAAATCGAGGACATACATCCGACAAAACAGTTGGGCGTAAAATTAAATTAAGAAGACCCAATTTATTTTTTACTCAATTTATTGACCCCAGCAGTTCCTATCTGATGGGTGACACTATGAATCTCTGGATTTACTGGGCAATAACAGACTGCTTATCACTTGGAATAAGGTAGCAAACAACAGGATGTTTTACACCGTTTCGTTGTTATATGCACAAAAAAACTTTTAAGAAAATTAAAAGTGAGGCGATGAAGGAACGTTCATATTTTGTAAATGCAATACATGAAATATTACTCTGAGAAAATTCCACATGCCCTGATCATACAAAAGAGGTAGCAAGCAGTTAATGCATCCTTACAGGTGACGAGGGTCTATTGCCCAATGGATGACAAATTTTCTACCACAAGAAAACCTTGCAGCCTCAACAATACATGAAAGTACTCTGAGAAAATCCCTTGTGCCCTATTCAACCACAAGAAGTGACCATACACAACGCTTCCTTACACGTGACAAGGGACTATTACCCGATGATGAAGAATTTTTACACCACAATAAAACATGAGGCCTTAGGGGTGAAGATGAAGGCGAAGACTCCATCTTCGGCTTAGTTGTCTCATCAGTTATTTGCTGGAATGGTGTACCCCTTTGTTTATGAGTCGGTATCTCGAAGCTGTTGTTTTTCACAGTATGGAACTGTATGAAAGTGAGCAGTAATCTCAAGCAGGATGCTGCTAGTGGTGTGCTGGATATATGATGAAATGGAATGCATGAGATTACTGATTTCCTGTGATATAATTAAATTATTTCTAACTGTTATTATTTATGCAGAATAAATATTTTAAATTGGGTACATCTTTTTTCTCCCCTGTGAGTGAGTGTGCGCGAGCGTATGTGATCACCTTCTGGCTCAAAAAGCTGGTGGAGCCTTCCTTCATCAACAAAAAAAAAATACCCTGCTTGGAGCCATGGTTTTCAGTCTCGTTCTTTCTAAAAACTTAGGCCTTCCTTTGTGCTGTGAGCAGACTGCTTATATCCTCCCACAATGAACCAGGTTTGATTCGCAATAATCCACTCCAGATTTTCATATGTGAGAAACACGGTGGATGTTGTCATTGATCTACGAGCTTCCCCTATACGCTTCACTTTCTCCCACAGTTGCATTTCATCACAGTACCGGAAAATATTTCACACCATCCGCAGTCCACAGAACACTCATCACTAGCTTTTTTTTTTTCCTTTTCTTACTGATAACGAACAGGAGATGTGGGATTTTCTCAGAGTAATTTAATGTATTGCATTTACAAAATATGCTGGTTTCCTCATTGCCTCACTTTAATTTTTTTTTATATTATTATAATGAAACTGTATAAAACATTATGTTGTTTGCTACATCTTATTCCGAGTGATAAGCAATCTGATATTGACCAGCAAATCCAGAGATTCATATTCTCACCCATCTGTATTATTTATAACTCCGATTTGTTTGCAGAATGCAGAACACCAGTACATTTTTCATACTATAGTTTCTTCTTGAGTTAGATGCACCGATTGAAGTCAGTATTTACAGGCTCTAAGGGACAAAAAATATTGAGCATCCCACCCATTTCAGTGCATTTCTGGGCAGCTTGGTGTTTGGAGTGTACTGTGGCTACTTGGCTTAATGGTTCTGTACTTGTGTAGTATTTTTGTGTAATAATCATTAACAGATAAATGTCTGATCTCCTCGGCTGTGATTGGATAAAGTGTGGGAATCCTAATTGGGTGTGCGAGGTCTGTTTTACTTCAGAATTTTCAATGTTTGTAGGTACGTTTCAGGTTTCTCTGTGTCTGCATTGGGAAGAGTATTTTGACAATGCCTCTTTTTTATGGTAACCAAAATCATTTCATGGCGAAGGAAAGATGTATGGAGTTTTGTATTCTGCACTTTCAATATGCATGGGTGCATTTTCAGCAGAGGGTGTATGGAGCTTTCTTTGCTGTTTTGTGGCAAGGCAGGTAAAGTTATTTTTAATTTCATAAGCAGGTAAAGGCCTAATTACCTGGTGAGAGGTGTCTCTTTGACATAATCATTATGGAAAATTTTAAGCCAACACCAATTTGGACCAAGCATAGTGTTATATCGTCTGGATCATAATTTTTCAGTGCAGTGAATAACGTGACTTTTAAATTTTCATTCATTTCGTATATCTTCTAAGCATGTTTGCCATTGTGCTTGGTGTCGTTGCCAGGAGTATCTCGTTAATTATTTTCTGGGATGTTGTACCTCTGGGTTTAGGAGCCGGTATCTCAAAGTTATTTTCACAGTATGGACATATATGAAAGTGATCAGTAATCTCAAGCAGGGTGCTGCAGGTGGTGTCCTGGACATAATGAAATGGGATGCCATGTACTGTTTCCAACTTAGGATTTTCTCCTGTGTGTGTGTGTGTATGTGTGTGTGTGATTGCCTTCTGGCTCAGGGAGCTGGTGGAGCCTTCCTCCATCAACCAAAACAACCAGCGAGTGATGTGTGTTCTGCAAACTGCAGATGGTGTGAAATATTTTCCATAACTGTGATGAAATGCAACTGTGAAATAAAGAAAAGCACACAGGGGAAGGTCATAGATCAATGACAACATCTGCTATGTTTCTCATGTATGGAAATCTGGAGTGGATTATTGGGAATTGAACCTTGTTCACTGTAGGAGGATGTGAGCAGCCTGCTCACTGCACAAAACAAGACCTAAGTTTTTAGAGTTAACGAGACTGAAAACCATGGCTCCAAGTGGAGTGAGAGATGGGGACTGCTGGGGTCGATAAATTGAGGCCTTCTTAATTTAATTTTACGTCCATCTGTTTTGTCAGATGTATATCCTTGACTTTGAAGCTCATTTTATGTCAGAGGGAAATGAGCAAAATGAGGGACCTGGTAGATTTCGGGGCATGATGAAGTCTGATTGACTGGGGCACGATTGTGGCCTGGCTCTTCGTTCGGGATAAACTTAGCAGCCAAAGCACTTCCCCACCTTTATTTGGTTGCTGGACATCAAGCGAATGTGTGTCCATTTTGTCCTGAAAATATTTATGATTGTGTCATGCCCTGCCACTCTTATCATTGTATTCAGGTACTGGAAGATTGGCTACCTACACACGCACATGTAAAGTGATGATCATACCTCTGCATGCTGCACTGAAGATTTTCGCACTTACCTCCCAGATCGTATGAACCAAGACAGCTGCTCGTTGTCTGTTAAGAGCCTGGAAATTGTGCTGACTCACATGAGCCCAACAACAGTTATTCCTGCCAGTAAATATGTGGTGTATTTTTTATCAGCAAGCAGCATGCTCTCATAATAGACTGTAGGGAACTGACTTCACTCACGTTGGGGGTGTTTTGTGGTGACCTATTCAGGGGGCTGCCTTTTGTTATGTGCGAGAGAGAAATCGTATAGCTACAAGCCACTTTTATATGAGAATTTTTTTTGATAATGATGTGCATGGGGAGTGAGTCTTGCAAATGCTGTACTTCACATGCATGTGTGCAGGCTCTGTTTACCTGATACAGTGTAGGTGTCAACCTGTGCAAATGGAGTTAAAGCATGTGCACAGTGTGTGCAAAGTCTGGCTGTCTGATACTGCACAGGTGCAGACCTGAAAGTTAGCACTTTGACAAGAATGCTTGCAGGCCTGAACTTTTTTTATTTTCACCATTGCCATCGCTTTCATTTGTGTTTTAATAAAGCACTTATAATTTTTTTGGCATGAGATTATGTTAGCTATTTTATATAAAATTAAATTTTTTTTATATGAGATTACATGAACTATTTTATAAAATATTTAAATTTTTCCATGTATAGTTATTTACAACATTTGTACATATGCACATATCTCTCAAAATTATGAACACTTTTTTTTTACAATCAATATTTAAAAAATGATTGAGTGTCTTCCTAGCTATAATCGTTTACAAAACAGAATAAGGCAGTATATTTATTTTCTATTCACACCTCAAGCTAACTGAACACAAATATAATTTCTAACCACATTATAGGTTTTTTTTTTCGTCCTCAATTTTTCTTATTGTCTTTTGCTCAAACAGACACGTATATGAATGTGTTTCTGGACATTTTATGCTGCCTACATGCTTGTACTTTGCACAAACCAAAATAATTTTTCAACCTCAACACTAGCATGCGCTACACTGTCATTGGATTTTTTTTCACAACAACGGTCCTTCCGCATCTTTGTTGGGCGAGTTGGTCTTCACCTCACAGGATAGGTTGCGGCACGTCTTTGTCTGCCTTGACGAATGGAACCATGTCTGCTTTTTTGTCTGGTAGCAGTCTGTGATTCTCTCCATTGGATTCTTTGCTGAAATGAATCACATCTACGTAGCTGCCTCTTTGTATTTCGTAGTTCCTATGCAGCCGGTCTCATGTTGTACACTGTATAGTTTTTATTTTACAAGAAAATAAATTATGATTGAAAAAAAAGTTTCACAATTGGTTAGGCTTGGTACACATAAGATTTGCGATTTAGATTATTTGTCACTTAACACATTTTTTAAATTAAAAATAATAATAACATTTTCCATGTATAATTTTGTGGTGAACCTAATATGACAGTGATGTGATAATTTAGTTATTAAGGAAATTAGTTGCTTGGTGATACACACAACAAAATACTTAATGAAATACTGTAAGCGCCACAAGTTCTGGGAGCTCGCCTCCCTAGATGCCTGCGCTTGGGCCGACGGTAAGGCCCTTCCAGCTGCATCTAATGTTAGTAACGGCCTGGTTGTTTACAAACTGTTACAAAAACATTTGTCATGCATCAGTCAATGCGCAACTGATAATATGGAGACTAATGCTTTCAGCATGGCCTTCAGGTTTCAGGAGGCTGCACGCAAAGCTAACTCTCCCCTCACTGGCCACACCCTGCTCCCAGCAAATTCACCCACCACGACTTCTGGTGCTAACAGTATATTACCATTTTAATATACAAAATCAGATCTTGTGACTATTTTATTTACAAAGTCTGCCAAATTTAAGATGCCTTAGCATGTATGGTATGTAGTCAACATTGGGTCATAGTTTCAGTTGCCAATTTAACATATCATGTGATTCAGCATTATCAACAAATTTAATGACTTTTTTTTTTAAACTACCATATCAACACTTTGTTCATTTAGTGCAGTGGAGACATGTTAAATGTTAAAAAATTAAGTTATTAACAAAAATAAATATCACTTAGTATAAGTTTTGTACGGCTTCACCACAGTATTAAGAATTACTTTTGCCATTCAATACACACTGATGAGCCATTATATTATGACCAAATACCTAATAAGGTGTAGGACCATCTTTAGGCCACAGAACTGCAGCCACTATGTAAGACATTGATTCAGCGAGGTGGCGAAAGGTATCCTGGTTATCTGATATGATAAGCACAACAGGTCCTCCAGTTGGCATGCAGTGCGGGGCGGTGGTGATACGACGCAAACCTCCTTCTCCAAGTCGAACCAGAAATGTTTAATTGGGTTCATATCCATACTATTTAGGGGCCAATGCATTAAATTAAAGTCACTGTCATGTTCTTTGAACCAGTCCTTCAAAATCCTGGCAGTGTGGCATGGTGCATTGTCCTGTTGGAATTGACAGTTGTCAGCCGGGAACATGTTTACATGAACGGATGAACTTGGTCCCCAATAACATCCAATCATCCACAGCCCAGTGTTTATGATTTGGTGTACACCTCATATGCTGCTTTCTATGAAGTGCAATCAGTATGAGTGGGGTATAAATGGGCTTCGATTCCGCAGTCCCATCCGCAGCAGTTTTTGATGAACCACTCCGAATAATGTGTGACAGCCTTTACTGCCCTCTGGCATCAATGCGCTGTGGTCGCCACATAGATGGACAACATGTCATCATTGTTTCCCCATTGTTGCAACACTTTTAATACATGCTCATAACAGTGGCATGAGAGCAACCAGCAGGATGGGCTGTTTTAGATATGCTGGTACCAAGGCGCTGTACCATCACAAACTGACCTCTGTCAAACTTTTAATATATTGGCTGCTTTTCTTATTGTGATGCCACAGACACTGCTAGCAGTGAGCCTATGGACCTGCCCTATATACAGTTAGAATCGCCTAAAACATGCACCGCCAATATTTAGGAAATGAAAGGTGCTATTGATGTGCTGGTTTCACAGAATTAAGGTTTAGACAAGGGCTTATAATTGCATCACTGACACAGATGTTAATAAGTATTAGAATGTGTATTTCTTAATTAAATAAATTTTTTTAAAATGGAACAATGCTTATTCACATCAAGAAAATAAATCTAGAGGAATTTAGAATGTCAGTGATTTTTTTGTAGGGTTTTAGTGCAAGTAGTTTACATGCTATCGTAATATGACAATTTAAAATGCAGACAGTTATCTGCTCCATTTAACTGCTTTGTTACTAGGATACAATATTTGTAGGTTTGTTTAGATTCTGTTTCCTTTATAGTTATTGCATTGGGACCTTTTTGTCAGTACGTTGTGATAGTTCATGCTACGTAGACGTAAAACATGCTGGAAGATGGTATTTACTAGTGTTGAAAAAGCTGAGATGCTCATGATGTATGGCGAATGTAGGAAGAAAACTGTTTGTTCTTGTAATGTGTATGCTGAACAATATCCCAATATACGTCAACATCTCAATAATTATTTGCAAACCTCTTTAACCAATTAACAGGAAACTGGAAGTGTAAAATCTCAAAAACATAACAGAAACTAACGAGCGATTGGAGAAAAGGGTGAAATTAATGTTCTAGATGCTGTTGCTGTAAATCTGCAATTTAGCTCCCATGCAATCGCAAGAGGGAGTGGCATGAGCCAGGCAAATGTATTTTGCTTTCTGCATCATCGTAAGTTCCATTCATATCATGTCTCTCTCCATCAAGAGCTACATGGTACTGATTTTGAGAATCATGTTTACTTTTGTACTTGGACATTAAGACATGATCCAGATTAATTATGTATCTTGTGTAGTGATGAACCAAAATCATTTACAAATCATAGTCAAGCCAACCTCATAAACGTGCACATTGATCATTAAACAATCCCCATTGGTTCGTCAAGTGGAACGTCAGCATCCATGCAGTGTAAATTTGTGGTGTGTAATAGTGGACCATCTCCTCATAGGCCCTTTTTCAACTAAATAACATTGAATTTCCAAAAGTATGTCAATCTCCTAACAGACAAACTTCCACAGATGTTAGAAGACCTTCCGCTGCAGACTATGAGGATCCTGTGCTGTCAGCATGACGGTTACCCAATGCATAGTGCGAGACGTTCTACAGCTTGTCTTTACCGATTGTTTCAAAATTGTTGGACGAAGGGAACCTGTATGTTGGTCTGCCCATCCACCAGACCTAACCCCTTTAGATTTTTTTCTGGGGCAAACGCTAAAAGAAGCTGTCTAGAATGACATACAGACTACACCAGAAGATATCAAACAACATATTGTAGCTGCCTGTTCTAAAATTTCTGCTGAAATGCTACAACATGTTTAGCAATTTTTACATATACTGGAAGCTTGTATTGTACTTGGTGGTCTTCATTCTGAACAGATCTTGTGGACAGATTTTTCTTTCTCAGAATACACAAAATTGTGTATTCACATTTGTATTTCTTAAGAGAGTGCTGATACTTGGTACAGTTAAATGGAGCAGACAACTGTAGGTATTTAAAATGGTCATATTTTGATATCATCTAAACTACTTGCAAAAGAATCCTGCAAAAAAAAAAAGATATTCTAAATTCCTCTAGTTAAATTTTCTTGGTATTGTTCCATTTGAAAAATTGAAAATTTTTCAAGAAATAGACATTTTAATAAGTATTAAAATCTGTGTCTGGGATGCAATTATGAGCCCTTGTCTAAACTTAAATTCTGTGAAACCAGCACATCAATAGCACCTTCCATTTCAGAAATATTTGCAGTGCAAGTTTTAGGTAATTTATCTGATATCCCATGCTGCCAGCACATCATGTATAACCCTCGGTGTGAAAAATGTTGCTGGGTCAGGGTGCTCATAATGTAATGGCTTATCAGTGTCAAGATATTATATGGTAAACATTAAATGTTAAATTAATGTAATTTTTTTGATATTTTATGTGAGACAAAAAAATATAATAACTTTATGATTACAATTCAACATTTACCTGTAAACCACAAAGTCATGTGCATAAAATAAAAAATAATGCACTTGTTGAAATTGAGCACTGCCTAAATTATTAACTGTGCTCTTCCTTGCTTGTGATACTGCAGTCAGCACAGCAGGATTGTGGTATCAAATTGATGTAATCAGTTAGTGTCTAACATTGTATTGAGTAGTTTAAACCATTACAACAGCAGCATGTGTTCTGTTGTAGATATAAATCATAGTGTTAAATCTTCTTGCATCAATGTCATTTTTGGAAGCATCTGTTTAGTGAGTGGTGAGATTATATTGCCTTTTTAGCCTACTTTCGGAAGAGAAGATAGGCTTATGAGAATACCTTGAGAAAAGAAGAGAACTGGTTGCTTTCAGGAGAAATTTTGTTTGGGGATGAAATCTCATTAGAGTTAAAGGATGTGCACTGATATTCATTGGTGTTATAGGAAAATGGAAAGGTAATGTTTCAAATTACAACATGATACAGTTTCCCTATTTCATACAGGTATATTTCCTTTCAATTAAAGGAGAAGCAAAAGTCTTTTTTTCTTTCAGGAACATAAAACCACAGCATTGTAGCCTGTCATCATTTTGACAAGTTCAACTGCAGTAACTTAGTTGATAATTTTATATGCCTTTGCTCTCAAGTGAGGGTGTCTTTGTGCAGTACCAATGACATTTTTATAATTGCAAGGGCTTTTTTAGTAGAAGTTGATGTGAACCTTTTGTGTGATGAATGGAAGCTCCTGCAAGAAGAAATTGACAAAGAAGGCTCAGTAGATGGTTGGAATGATATCTTCTCGGAATAGTTTCTTTATTTGAAGAAATCTTCTGGAGATATTCCAAAATATCCCAGAGTTGATGCTGTTGTGAGAGCATCGTTGGCTCTCTCATGGCCAGGTTTATTTAGAGAGTGGTTTTTCTCTTCCAGAGGACAGAACTTCCATGAGCAAAGAAATATTCAATATTTATTCATGAGTAATGGGGTGAAGTTAAACAAAAATTGTCCACAATTTGACACCATGAGCAAAGAGTTTACGAAGTTGCATTCTGTTCATATTAAACATAGGCATCTTTTTAAACAGAAAAAAATAAAATCAGTCTTGAACAACAGAAAAATAAGGAAAAGAAACTGCAGCAAATGAAAAATGGTAGGAAGAAAATTAAAGAAGATAAAGTGATTGAAAAGAATCATCAAGTGTGAGAAAACTTAGCGGATACATTCTTTTCAAGAAGCAAATAAAAGGTTAAAAACTGCAATTTATAGGAAAGAATTGCAAAAGATATCTCTCTATGTTTGAAGGATTGAAGAATGTAACCACTGAGGCAGTTGCAACTAAGAAGCAGGCTGATGCTGTGGACAATAAAGTAAACAAAAAAGGCTACAATTATTATAATTTTTTTAGTAAGAGGTTTATATAAAACATGCCATGATCAGTAAAGCACATGTTGAATATAATAGTGTATCTCTTGTATGGGTTTATTTTGCGAATTTTGGTGGTTAATATATGTGAATAAGCAAGCAGACTTTTAAAACCTCTCTCTAAGCAAAAGTTAAGATTTTATGGGAGTTTCACGTTCTTATGTCTTCAATAACCAATGTGTTTTTGCCATGCTGGTTTGCATTTTGTGGGTAATTTTTCCCCACTTTCTTTCATCCTTGATCTTGTACATATTACACATTAATAATTTGTTTGTTGCTATATTTTTAATATTAATTGCATTTTCTTAAGGAAAGTATTTTGGGAGTTTAAGGTAATTTTGAAAGGTTATTTTCTTTCCAACACAATGTTTTAATAACCTAAAATTGGTTATCAACATTTATTTACCACTGCCAAAATGGATTTTTTTGTGTTGACTGCTTTACCTTTTTGGATTATATAAAATTACAAATCAATAAATTTTTTTCTAATTTTATGAAAAAATTTGTAATATTTCTAGTTATTTATTTGATAAAATGTGTAATTTTTCTAATTATTTGTTTATTTATTTTTAAACTATTATGTTGGGTTGCAGCCCTATGGAATGTAATACTTTGCTTTAACTAATTCTTCCCCCCCCCCTTTTTTTTTTATTTTTTCATAGTACGCCATGACTGAACAAATTTTAAATACTGCCAGAGTTCAGTGAATCGTTACTTATCGTTAATTACTTTTTTCACTTCATCTATGGATTTATTCTAATTTTACTTAAATTTAATTCTTATTATGTGAATAGCAAACATATTGGTTATAATATTGATACTAACTGATACAAACTAGGTGATGCGTTTGCTATAGTTGCCATGTTAGGTTTAGAAACCTGGATCTTAAATCATCTGTTGTGGGGTGATTTGACAGAGCTTAGTCATTGGATGCAAAGTAGTTACAAAATGGATTCGTTTGGAACAAAGTGAATTTATATTTCAGTAATGTTTTGGTGCGTGCCCTGTCCCCCTGCCTCAGAATCCATTCATCCTGCCACCACTGTGCAGCTATGACACGCCCTCTACTGGAGGTCACCATACCTGAACCCATGGATGGCTGCAATAAACATTGGCGTCTGCGTGGCGTGTTGGAACACACTCTGCTGGCCAGCCATATCACCACTGGATTCAAGCAGCTGTCCCACCTTCATGTCCCCAAGGGGTAACTCTTGAGAGTTTAACAGTTCAGGCCAGCCATCTACACTGAAATTCATCCCCAGCCACCAAACCACCGAGGAAATTAATGCCACAGCAGAAATTTAGCAGTTCCTGCTGGCTGGTGACCCCTCGTGTGCAGTCATCATTCCATATTTGTGACCTGTGCATATGTGTGTGTGACGTGCGAGTGTGTAGTGTGCACCCCAGAATTTTTTCTCACATATGCTACAAGATTCAGGGACTAAACAGGGGATAGTACTATTAAACCAATATTTTACGCATTTTCTGTTTAGTTACTTACACCTCTTTTGCCCACTTGCACTTGTCCAGTGATGTAAAGCTCCTTGTACCAAATTTAATATATTTTTCTTCATTTTATGTTTAGTGTTTTTTGTAATAAATAAATGTGGTTTGTCACTTACGTCACCAGATACTTGGAGAGGTAAAGCCAAAATGAGTGTTTGTGATGCATTTTTGAATGCTTAATGCCAATTTACATATTTTATAATTATTAAATTTACTGTGTAAATCTTTTTCAAAGTGTTGTTGGGTTATTTGTGTGTGATTTTAATTATTTTCATGTCATTAATTTCATTGTAAAACCTTTCATTAATTTGTCGAGACCTGAGTAGGCTGCCGTCATAATAGGCAGTTGGAAACAGACACGGACAAAGGAAGGACATGTGTCTTGCCACTCCTAGGCACTTCACTTTTAGCTTATGTAATTTAGTCTCCAATACTTCACTTTTGCTATAGGACCATAATTTACTTTTTTTTGCCTGGGAGTAGTGCTCCCTCAACCCATGTGAACTCATGTGTGCCCAGGCCATAACTTTCCTCATGTAAGTTTTTGAGCTCCGTGCTCAATGTTTCCAGTGCTCTACCAATTTTAGTGCCTTGTAAAAGGATCCTAAGTGTGAAGTAAACACATGCAAACTTGACATGTTTTCTTCATGTATTAGGCTGTTTCACGGCCTCGTAGTGTGCTGCACCCAGTTTGCAGTGGTTCTCACCTTTTCACTTGAGTATTATGATGTAATTTTTCTTGGCATTTATCTTCAAAATTATTATATTTTCTGTACATTTGAGGTGGCCCTTAACATCCTCACACTACTGGCATCACAAGGGGCCCAACACACTCAACAGGTAGGCAGAACTGGACTACAACTACAATGATAGCTGTCTACAGTCACTGGGAACTTCAGGAGGCAGCCACATTCGAGAACATCCCACTCCCTGACACAATCCCATACTCCATAGCTAACCAGCACCCCTCAAAATTCATGCTTAATAGATCCGAAATTCCTGTCTCTTCCACAGTGACCTATCTGCTCTCCTCTTCTGAAGCCACAATGTGCTTCAAGTGTTTCCTTTCCGTATGGCCAAAACTTCCAGTCTGATGCCTGAAAACCTGAGTGTAACTCTTTTCCTATAGTTGCTGGGGTAATACTTTTATTTCTCATATGTCATATATTCCAAATTTTATTATGTTCAAATCCTTTTCTTTTGGCCAACCTAATAAAACTCGCAAAGTTCCTGGCAGTTGTCTGCTTTTCCAAACTTTATTTTCCCATTTCCAAAAGATTGTGCCTCTGTATCATCTCTGGAACATTATACGTCATCGTGGGAACAATGGAGCAACATGGTGCCGGCTGTCCTGGGACATCACTGCCTCAATAGCATTCCCACTGTGCCATCATTTTGTGTGTTCACCACCACCCCTTACCTGTCCCTTCAGGCGGACGGGAGCCAGCAGTAGTGTGTGTGTGTGTGTACACATGGTGCACGTCACCCCTCCACCCTCTCGAGTGGTTCGCCACTCCCGCACAACACATGGGAGGCTGCCACGTGCTGGAGTGGTCCATTGACCCCGGCAAAGGCCAACTGAGCACGCTATGGCTTCTTGTTACCTTCCTTGCCTTGACAATCATCGATTGAAAGACTGGCGCACCTCTAATGGAATTTTTGAGTGATTATGCTTGAAGTGTGTACAGTCACTATCGAACCCTGATCTTTTCATGCTTGTGCAATTGCAAACCAATACGTGTCAGCATGATAATGCAGCAGTAGATTGTCAGCTGCATGAAGCTATTGACAGATCAAACAGGGATCTGTGTGCTGGTACGTTGGTGTATACCACTGTGGGCCAAAGGGTGGACTTATGTGACAGTAGCTTGAGACCCTGAAGGGTCCGGGGTGCCCTCGACCCTGTGACTGACATGTCATGCAAGTAATCCATGGACTTAAATTTTAAACCAATACCAACATACTTTTGATGAAATCTTTAAAAGTGCTGCAGCCTTAGTTGGTGTAATGGAACTGGCCAGGCCACCCTTGCATTCACTCGGTGTCTCAGAGTGTAGAACAACAACTGTGTATCACCATAGGAACTAGCCATGGTAAATTCAAAAAACATTTTTACCTGTGCTTGATGCCAGCCAGTATAAGCCTACCTACATGTAACATTTTCAGTGAACATGCAACCTGCTAGCTTCAGTGCTGTGCAAAATATGTGCTTGGGAGGAAACTCCAAACTGATTTGTTGCGACAGCCGTGAACTGTGAGCATACTGTCAGTATGTCACCGAAGGTGAATGGTGTGGCCCTGAGAGAGAGCAGTTTATGTGTCACTAGCACACACCCTAACTTCACTTGCCGCAGCTGCAAAGCAGAATCGTGAGTCCATGCAGCGCAGCCTTGCTGCCCACCCCTCCTTTTGCTCACTCCACTCCATTTCTCCATGTCGTGTCTAGACTTTGTGGCACCTTGCCCACCGCCGTAATAACACAGCCATGTGCTTAGTCTACAGTGACATGTGTAAATATATTTACACATGTTTTTAACAGTGAATATATGTGAAACTTGGAAGTATTAGGAATTCGGGGAAATTGTCAGACAGCACATTTTCATTCATAATAATAAAGTATTTTACAATTAAAATTGGCGTCTACTAATCAAAAAGGCGAAATTGTGTAGTTTACAGTAGTTCGTACATGCAGAGGGTATTTATAAATTACTGTGGCACTGAGTGCGACTGGATGACAAAATATCACATTAAAATAAATATTATTTGCCGCAAAAATTATTCTATCGCAAACAATGTTTTTAATAAATAAATAACATTTATTTTTGCTTTGTTGCTGAAGTGGGAGGGGAGTCAGGACAAAAATACAAAATGGTGAGTTGGCCTCAGAAAGGCTCGGCAATTGCAGGCTGAATCCAAATTATTAGCAAGCACAATCGCTTCACATGGAAATATGTTACATTAAAATATTTTGACAGCTTGCAGAAAATTTAAAACGCTGAGAATTTGTTAGTACTTTTGCATTTTACACATGAAAAAGAGTCATTTCATGGGGGCGTGGTTTGAGAAGTGAGCCGTGCGCACTGGCCAACAAATAGCAGCACCATTGCCTATTTAGCTGCTGTGTTGTAAAAGTATATCTATCACGTCCTTTTAAAAGTAAATTTTTATTTTTGTGCGGGCTCAAAACAACTCTGGTTTGAAATATATTACGTCAAATGAATGTAGAAATATTTGAAAAATACTCTGCTATAGATGTGCAGCCTTCAATTAATATGAAGTATTCATGGGGCGACGTTGGCAGCAAGCACTAGCACAGCCAATGAAGAAGATACAAATGAGCTTAACTATTGCATACAGTATTCCATTTAGTTTAAACAACTATATACATTATTCTAGAACAAAGTTTAATATGTTACACTAAAAACAGCTGTTTTGCAACAATATAAAATAAAATAGGCCTACATAGACATTTTGTCTATGATCTCATTCCTGCCCACATATGTATCCTATATCTGTTGTGCAAATCTAGGCTGTTAAAATAGTCAACACAAAATTTTCTTGCAATCGTTCACGCATCAGCTGATACAGAATTTTGTGTATGTGATGATGTTGATATAATTTATAAAGTTGTCACACACTGTCTGTCAAAATATTTAGTTCTTATATGAGTATATTATTTGTTGGTTACATAACCTTCGTGAACAGTATGTAGGCCTAAAGTAAACATCCCCCCCCCCCACCAAATGCTTTAATTGTGAATATTGGTTATCCATGAACCCTTAGCCAGTCATTACCCCGGAAAATCAGGAGTTTACTGTATACTACATTAACCCACTGGTAGAGCTTGGGAAATAAGCAAGAGAAACTAAATGAACTGTGGTATCTTTTCGGGATTGGTATTATTCATTCACAACTTACATGATTAAAATCATTAACCTTAAAAAAAAAAACATTAAATATTATATAGCCCAGGGAAAATCTATGTAAAAAACAACAATCTTTCATCAGGTTCAGACAGTTTTACTCACATCAGAAAAAAGGAAATATGTAAACAATTACATAATAGCATACAAAAATCAGCTCTGCATTTACTAAAATGTTTTTTTATAACTCTCAAAAAAATTTACCATTATATGAGGGCTGATTCAGAAGTCTAGGTAACTATTGTTTATCTTCCAAAAATGATCCAATACAGGAAAAGTACTATGTATAGTTGAAAGTATACAACAAGTACGTTTTAAAGGAAACACCACATGGGGTTGGGATGCAGGAATGTCCAGCAAGGAACAAAGACAAACATGGCTGCTTTAAATCGCAGTTTAAATATTTATTCTCGTACATCTTTTATACACTCATTTGAACGGGCAGATATCATACATATACAAGCTGTTTAACATCCTTCAAAGTAGTCTCCAAAGTTGTCCACAGTTCGTTGCCAGCGATGAGGCAGACAAGAAATACCATCGGCTGCATGAGATCCGTCAATGTGCGCTACCTCTCATCGAAATGCTGTGACAATGTCTTGTTTGTTAGTTAAGCGTTTACCACGCAATGACCTCTTCACTTTGGGAATAAGATTGTAGTCACATGAACTAAGATTGGGAAAATAGGAAGGTTATGGCAACATCTCCCATCTCCAACGCCGTAAATAACGTGTAATGCTACCTGCTTTATGAGGTCACGTAAGACTATAGCATTGTCCAACAGTCGAGGACATTTCTTTCTAACTGCACGATGAAGATGGTACAGCAGAAATTACAGGTAGTAATTTGCATTTACAGTAGAGCCCTCACGAACTGGATGACACACTAAAAGACTTTGACTGTCATATGCCAAAATGATCATCAGCTTTGTGGGTGACTGGTTTTTTGTCTTACCTTGTGTCTTCGTGGTGATTCAGATGACTCCATTAATTTGACTGTCACTTCAATTTGGGTTCCTATGCACATGCCCATGTTTCATCAATTGCAATTATGCGGTTCAGCATGCCATACCTTCATGGAGAAAGAGTTCCAGATCGATATGACATGTCGCATATCAAGTCCACTTCTCTACGTCAGTTAAGTGATGTGGCACCCGCTTGGCACAAATCTTCCGTGCATTTAAGTCCCACCATAGAATTTGGTGCACTGACGATGCAGGAATACCTGTATGCTGGGCTAATTCCATAATAGTCCAGCAAGTAATAGTCCAGCAAGTGTCATCCATTAGGCACTGATCTACCACAGCCACTTGTACGTCGTGGTCAGCTGACACAGCACATCCATTGCAAGGTAGGTTGGTTATTGTCTCTCTTCCCTGTTTGAGGGCCTCTACCCACCTTGCTACTGTATGATAAGGTATAGCATGATTACCCAATGCTTCCCATAGCTCTGCATGACATTTGCGTGCATTGCGGCCATGCCATACAACTATCTTGATGTACGCATGCTGTTTGACTTTGGTTACATCCATTTTGCACCGCTGTCATCTGACAACTGACATGGGGTACGTGCTCACAGCCGGACGGATGCACTCATATCCCATCTGATGGCAACAGCTGTTCGACATGGGGTAGCATACGTTGATGAACTATGGACAACCTCGGAAACTACTTTGAAGGATGTTAAACAGCTTGCACACGTATGATACGTACCCGTTCAAATGAGTGAATACAGGATGTATGAGAATACGTAAATTAAAAAGTGATTTCAAGCAGCCATGTTTGTCTTTGTTCCCTGCCGAATATTCCTGCATCCATACCCCATGTGGTGTCACCTTTAAAACACACTTGTCGTACACTTTCACCGGTACATAGTACATTTCCTTGTTGGATCATTTTCGGGTGATAGACAATAATATCCGTGATTTCTGAATTGGCCCTTGTATCAGCTGCTTTGTTTTACAGCAACTGTTCTTGTTGTGATGATACTTTCTGCACAGATAAGAATAAAATCTATATTGAAAGAGTATTGCTAACTCCCCCAGCACTAATAATGTGCTATTTCGTAGCTCTCCTCCATCCACTCTTATGTTACAGTTTAACAAACTCGAGGTTATAACCATTTCAGCCTCGCGTGTTTGTTGCCCAGAGGTGTTTATGGCGAATTTACCAGCTAAAATGCTGTCCATGACTCTATCTCAAACATATGTGTGGAACACATACATGGTTAATTCCTTTCCTAAACTATGACGGAGGATGCCAGCTGGTAGCCTTTTCTCGCCCTCTCACCCACTTGCTACCTCACTTCTTCCCTAAAAGCTACCAAAGGCCCAAATATAAACAATGACTCTTGCGAGATAAAGATTGTCTTACCCATCACAGCTGGGCAAAGTGCAATACCATTAGCAAGAAAACACATGTCTTTCAACAGCTGTTGCCACATATAATCAATGTGCCATGTTTCCCATCTGAACAGCCACACATGGTGCTTTCAGTTTCTTGCATTCATTAGCCGACACATTCCTGAGGGCTGACAAAAACCCATACACGTGTGACAGCTCAAACAAAAGAATACCTAACACTTCTACTGAACTCAGCTGCTATCCCTGCTGCACTAACTAATTTAGAATTAAGTGCCAAACTGAAGAAAAATGGGAAAACCATTTAAAATGAAAAATAGAAAACTCATTCAACTGAAGTTCCCTTTCTTAGAACACAAGTCCTCTTAAGGATAAAATAAAAATGGCCCCAATTTACCTTGCAACTACAGTAAAACCCAGGTAACAGCATCTGTCTAACAAAAAAAAGCAAACAGCGTTAAAAAAAATATATCTAAAAATTTAAGAATTTTTATTCTCGCATTTGTGTTGAAATAAATAACAAATTTTACTTTTATTGTGGTAATCAGTATAACCATATAAGCAATTGTGCCATGGTTCTTTATTTTCGACAAACTGAGGTAATTATGGCATAACCTTGGGAACCCCATTCACAGTAAAATTTAACTTGTTTGATTACTGGGAATTTTCTTTATAAATCCCCCATTTTATATTTTTCTATTTTTGGACAAATTATATCCAGTTAGACACAATGATCTTTGTGACTAACTTATAATTGTTATCACAAACATTTTCTATCTAAGTTTATTAATATGTTTAAGATTTTATAATATTAATTGAGTTGTCAGTAATTATTAATTTTATTCTTTATATTCTTTTGTAATTTTGTGTTTCAGGGGAAGCATTTCCTGTCCGTCCTCCTTCTGTTACAACACTGACATCTACTAGCAGTTCCATCACTTCAAGTATTCCAGATACGGAGAGTATGATTCCTATTTTTAGATCTTTCATAACATTTTTAACTGAATACTACGTGTCATCAAAAATTAGCCATCAGTGTTCCCTTCTATGGATTGTGTGTCACAGCTTGAATGTAACTTTGCAAGATTTAATGTTATTTCTGTGTAAGGGCAGGGTGGCAACTCTTCTGAAAAAGAGAGGAAAATGTGAAAAGTCAGGGAATTCTGTTGGCCAGGGAATAATCAGTAAATTATGTAAAATCTACAAAATGTTAGGGACATTTTTTTAAGATAACTGTTGAAGTGTGAAGATTGTATTTTAAATTATGGAAATTGTTTTTCAGAAAAGAAACCTAGGGGAAATGTTTCCAATTATTTTCAAGTCTTAATTATTTGTCTATGATTAATGGATGTCGATAAACTGTTACCATGTATATAGTTCACTTCATTGACGTTAACATTCATCTTTGTATTTTCTTATGGAGTTGAACAACATACACTGAAGAGCCAAAAAAACTTGTATAGGTGTGCGTATGCAAATAACAGAGGTGTGGAACTAATCACAGTAACACGATGCGGTCGGCAGCTAGATCGGTTACTGCTGCTACAATGGCAGGTTATCAAGATTTAAGTGAGTTTGAACATGGTGTTATAGTCGGCGCACGAGAGATGGGACATAGCATCTCCGAGGTAGCGATAACATTTGGATGTTCGCGTATGACCATTTCACGAGTGTACCGTGAATATCGGGAATCTGGCAAAACATCACATCTTCAAAATCGCTGCGGCCGGAAAAAGATCATGAAAGAACGGGACAAAAGACGACTGATGAGAATCATTAAACGTGACAGACGTGCAACCCTTTCTCAAATTGGCGCAGATTGGATTTGTAGACTGCCCTACAGAATTCATGGTGTGAATTGCCTCCTGCATACCTCCAGACATTAGTCGAGTCCATGCCACGTCTTCTTGTGGCACTTGTGCGTGCTCGGGGGGCCCTACACAATATTAGGCAGGTGTAACAGTTTTTTTTTTGGCTCTTCAGTGTATGTCACATGTTAAATTATTTAATTTTAAATGATTCTTAAAACCAGTTATGATGGGAATTTTAAACTGTGCATGTTTGTTGTATGTATTCAATTGATTTTCATGTAATTTTAAAATGTTTGCTACATGTTTGTTTTAAATTTTTTTTATTATTCAGTAGCAGTTGTTGCGTTTGTTTATGAGTTTTGTTTTAGTCACATGCCCAAATCTGTGTTACCAGATTCCTGCACTATGTATTTGTATAGGTTCAAGGTAAACGTGTATGTAAAAGTAATATTTTTGTGCAATTTTCCTGAGGAAACTCAGTGGTGGTAATATTTTATTCAGTTTTTCTTAGGGAATGCAGTAATACATAAGCTATGCTACAAATAAGAAATGTTTATGTTTTCAATATATTTTAAATAAAAATGTGTCATTAACCCATGACCGGGCACGCTACTAAAAGTTACACAATAGGGCGAAAGTTGAGAAAATTGCTCACATCAGGTAGTGCTATGATCATTCAGCCAACATGAATGTTAAAAGTTATTTTTAATGACTAATTACTTATACGCATGTACAAATAAGATATAATATATTATAATTTGTAAGTTGAAAAATTCTTACTCCCCTTAAAATGGCAGAGTACAGTAATAAATATACTCTAATGTGAGTTCATATTCCACTGCAATCCAATGTATTTAAATAAAAACACTTCAAATGAGAAATTAATACACTATAGGTTTTCTATTACAAATACACCTAAAATTACACATCCGTAGTGACCATTGATAGGTAAACTATTTTAATGCATACAACTTTAGTCTTTTATTCATAGTCGCTTTTTTACCATCCACACATCTTATGCAAGTAAACTTTGCATGTTCATTGCATATTGGTATGTGACACTTGGCACAGATCTTCTTACTTCACCTGTTCTTACGTCTTGGACATATGCCACAAAATCCTTGGGCTGGTGGTGGCAGATTATGCACAACATGCAAGCCAGCAACACATTTGATTGTACACACTAGTTATCCTGGGAAGAGTGGGAGTAGAAGCTTTTGTAACCAAATGAGGTTTCATGAGATCCAAAGACAGAGTCTTGATGTATGTACGATCCATTTGATTGTCTATGTTGCACTTGTAAATTATATGACTGTTTATTAAGGCTACATTCATAATCGTGAAGAACACAGTGAAAGGCCACCAGTTACTTATTCTTGACACTAAGTAAGATGTCTTCATCTCGTCGACGACATCCACACCTCCCTTGGTAAGGTTATAGAATGTTATGACCTCTGGTTTACACATCTTACCTGTTGAGTTATCAATTGTGTCACTGTTATGCATTGTTGATAACATAAAAACCCATTTTTTTTCCTTTCTTTGGCACATAACGACACTAGGAGGCATTTTTCTCCAAATTTAAACATACTGCTGTGGATACATGATCTTTAGGGAAATTACATATTCCATTTGCTTCCCTTTCAATTTATAAAAAAAGGATTATACTTCTCTGCTATAAAAATATTTAGTTTTTAATATCTAATGTTTTTTATTCCGTAAATGAATATTTTAATCATTTTAAGTAGTCAACTCATTACTAAGTACAATGTGCTTATGCTGATTTGTATGTGAAATTTTTATTAATATTGAATTGTGAATTTATTTATACGAATTGTTTATAATTTAAGTGTACGTATAGACATTTCTCATATCCTAAATGTCTATGACATGCTATAAGGTCAGTCGAGGTAAATAAAAACAATAAAACAATAATTAATTGGCCTTTATTTTGTGTCCAGGAACAGTAGTGGGATTTCTGACTTAATTTTATTAAGTGTCACAACTATTGTCAATCTGTGATCCCTCAAAAGTTCTTCTGCAAGTCCAACGCTGTAAAATAGTTATCCATGGTGATATTATGTCCAGTGTTTGTTATGGGAGCAACCAGGCGTTTTACCACACTGCTAGCTCAGTTGTCAGTTTTGTACAAGCCTTCGGATTGTTTACCCCCATATATCTTCAGTCTACTTGTATAGAAAATCCTTGGATCAACATGAGCATAAATCTTTATGCCATTTTTGCAGGTTTATTGGCAATGTACTGATGGAATTTGCAATGGCCACGAAAAGCCTCAAGCATTTGATGAGTTTTTACATATTCTGCAACATGATGCTGCATTTGGTAACAAATTCTTCAAAAATCTTTCTAATAGGAGCGAAATTATCCATCTTTTTTCGTTCCTGTCGAGTGTCTAAGTCATTAAATCTGAGGGCCCTAAGGAGTGTGGTAAACCTTTTATTGACATAGTCGTCCTGAAACAATCTGGGACTGTCCCGTCGTCAACCCACAGTTATTGTAAGTTCAGGTGCTGACCCTTTTTCAAACCTGTCATGTACAATAGACCCGGACATGCATAAATTTCTTCTAATGTATTATTCAGGCAGTCTCGTGGACGAGATCTATTTTCCCTCATTTTCGCTAGGCACTTGTTAGAAGAATAAACAATTTCTCCTACAACAGTTACTGGAAAAAATTATTTCCAACTTTCTGGAACTGAATCCGCATTTCTTGGCCGGCATGGCATGTGTTTACTCCACTTTGTCAGTTTGTCTTTTCCTAAGTAATAATTTTCATCCAACAAACATTCAGTTATTTCCCCTTCTCTGTGTTCAGCACTTGACTGTTCACTCGCAGTGTCGTGTTCACAATGTTCACTTTCATTATCAGTGTCACTAATTGTACTATCATAACCTATATTTTCTAATTCTTGTAGCCACGAGTAGCATATCTTTGGATCCTTGTTAGCCATTTAGCTGAAAACTAAGAAAAATTTTGACAAGACAGTATTATAAATAAATTTCATAGTCAGTTTTTCCATGCATATTTCAAAGAAACCTTTACTGTTTTCATATATATATATTTTTTTTTCCAAAGAAGATTTACAGTTTTTGCACACACATTTCAAAGAAATTTTTACCGTTTATGCACACATAGTTCAAGAAAACGTTTACATGAACATTTGAATAAACAACATAAAAGCCATTGTGCACATGAGAGAAAAATTCTCACTACCTACATCACCGCTATCGGGCGCGCGGGTAGCGAAGTGCTCACATTCAATACGTAATACACCATTATTATTGGGCGCGCATAGAGCAAACTGCTCACTAAGGGTGCCACACTGACTTTGCCAGTTGACACAATCTATCCCTCCCTGCATCAGAAGCAATTAATACCACTGGGTTGTTCACAAAATGCTGATTGAAGGACCAGGAGACTCAAGGTCATAAGTAAAGATTACATGAAATTATGCCATATTCTGCAGGTATCATGAGCAAATTATTCATAGCGCGCCTTATCGCGTGTTAAGGGCACTGCCTACCGGCTGGCAGCTGCAAAATTTAAATAGGGAATCCCATAGTATGGAAATTTTGCCCCAGTGCATTAAATTTAAAGATGGACTTTTCAAACAAAATGTATTCTTCAAAATTGTGTTAGGAGAATATACCTACGAGCATATATTTTTAATATAGATAGGCAGTATATACTTTTTTGTAAAACATACATTTTAAAAATACCTTGCAAACAGGCTATACATGTTATGAAAACATCTCCGCTGTAGGGAACTTTGTTTTCACTGTGGGGCATTTCTTTTTTGCCTTTTGTTTTTTTGAATTTCACATTTTTATTTAGAAGTGTTGACGTGTGATACTTATAAATTAAATACATGTTTTCAAAACTGAAAACTGCTATATTTAAAATTGAAATATTTATTAGTTACGTAAAATTAAAAATTTTTTTTTTCATTTTGTTAGTGCTGTGTGCTCTCATTTGATTTATTTGGGATCAGTGCTGAAATGTCTTTTCCAAGTGTGCAAGAAAACATTTATGTCTTCTTAGCGATATATAATAATATTTTCAATATTTACATACATAATTAGTATATTGAATTGGGTGCCAAATAATTGTCCTGCAATTCTGCAATTGTTGTTCTCCATGTTGGTCCGGAGGGGGGGGGGGGGTAAGAATGCCACCACAGCCAACCATCATCTCATGTTTTTTCTTGCTTACTTTCTTGCCATCTTTCCTTTTTGATCTCAACATGTCCTGTTACATCATCTGTTTCTCAAGTTTCATCTCAGGCCAGGGCTGTGTATTTATTCCTAATGAGGGTTTATCCTTCCCAGTAAGTGCTGCCTCCAAATTGAGAGACCATACGCAGTGCCTGTGTGGATAACATTCTAGTGAACCCTTCTCACTGGCCCAGCATGCAAATATAAATGCAGAGCCCATATCTACATACATATACACCCATGTAGCACCAATTGGTACTGTCCTAGTGGGAGGGGTTGTCATGGCTGACCTCTGCCCATACACCTGGACCCGCTGGGACGACGTGTTACTGCTGTATGAAGGATGCAGTATAATTAACTACAAGTCCCCTAAAATGGCACAAAAAAGTGTTCTGTGTATTATGGAGCCTGGGATGGTTTTTCCAGTTAAGGGAATAAAGCTTGCTTCACTCAGGATTAAAAGATTTTCCCCTGGTTTGCCATGGTGTACATTTTGTGGTGCTCATTGGTGGTGCAGCTGGTGGTCTTGTAACAGACTGTAAGAAAGTTAAAGAAAGGACAGAACTGGTGATGGAGCCGTAAAATATTGCTCAGTCATGTCTTCAGTGGGGTGACTAAAAAGTTCCCCATTGAGGTAAAATCCTACGTGTCATTGAACTTCAGCAAAGGTGTACTTTTGTGTCTGGACCTGATAGATGTACCAGATACAGAGCTATTGCAAGAACTTGGAATTTGATATGTTATTCATGTCACCACATTATGAAGAAAACAAATAGCATTGGTTCACCAACTGCAACACTTAAATTTACTTTCAGCACTTGTGAACTACCGAAGATATTAAAGGTTTTCTTTTTGAATGTATGTGTAAAACAGTTTATCCCTGGGCTGCGCTGCTACAACTGTCAGCAATATGGCCAATCATTAAAAATAAGCTACAAGAACTACGCAATTTTCATGAAGTGTGCAGAGTACGGCATCCTGATGCACCTCAGTGTAGTTAACCATTGAGGTATATCAGCTACCAGAATGGCCAGTTAGTATGGTCGAAGGAATGCCATCAAAGATTTATAGCATAAAAAGCCTATCATCATTGGAGGAGGAGGATGAGTAGAAGAATGAGGAGGAGGAAGATGAGGATATAGTTATATAGATCATCTGCCAAGAAATAGAAGATTTACATTTTTTCATGGTCATGTAACAATATTTTACCAAGAGTTCACCCATTTCAGTTACTTTTTTCTGAATATAAAGCAAATATTGATTATAGTTTTCGTGATTTTATCGGTGAAAGAGAAATTCTAGAAAAATATTGTAACGAAAAATGAAAATGCAGTGGCAGAAGAAGCTCAGATGGAGATACACCTTTACACCTAACACAGAGGCATTTCCCATCAGCCATACTGACTACATAATGAAAGAAGTTTGCTACACAAAAGTGTGTTTGTGCAGGACAAAGAGTTTGAAAAGAAACAAGATACAACTGCAATATTGCACTGAGTTTCACTCCAAGCTTTCAAAATTGTGATATATTAAATATGTTTTAAAAGTTTGTTGATGAGATAGTGCAGTGCTAAATCTAGAAGAAAATTTTTTTTTTTTTGTTATGAAAATGTGTACATGCAAATATTTAGTAATCTAAGAAAATAAAACTTTTTTTCTTCCGCATATTTTACAAAAGTGTTTAGAGGCAAACTGGACACATTTCAAGTAGTCACTCAACTTCACTAGGTTGTTATCTTCTGATGAGAATGTTGCAGTAGAGCAATTTAATGTTTACTGAGACTTTACAATCTTAAATAAGAATGCTGCATTTTCCTTTCGCAGTGGTGTAAGTCTGCTTATTCTAATTTTTAAGCCTGGGAAGGATAGGAGAGATGTGTCAAGTTACAGACAGATTTCACTCACTAGCTGTGTATAAGACCATGGAAGAAATGGCCAGTGCATGCCTGATGTACTGCCTTGAAACCTGGCACCTTTTTTCACTCTCCAGTGACCATCTAGTCACCTTGGAGTGTACAGTGTAGATAGTATTTGTTCAGAGTTGTGTTCTTTGACCTGGATAAGGCATACGGCACAATGTGGTGTTATGGTATTTTGGAACAGCTGCAAGTTTGGGGCTTTCACAGGTACCTGTTTACGTTAGTTAAAAACTTAGTTTCATTGAACCCTTTGTGTTCATAATGGCTGTATATTTTGTCGGGAGTTTGCTCAAGATAATGGGAGAAAATGTTAAGTGTGACATAATTTGTCATTGTGATCAATGGTATTGCAGTGTGTCCTTTATGTGGGTACCTTTTCCATCTTCCTCACTAAGCATGGCAGAACATCAGATCCAGTTGACTGTCTGCTATCTTGGCCATTGGGCAGATAGCTGTTGTTTCCACTTTTCTACATCCAAGACACAGGTGGTTCACTGCTGCAGGAAATGTGGTTCTATTTTACACCTGTTTTTCATCATTTAAAATTTTTGGTTCTGGTATTTGATGATACGTTGTCACTGTTTAAAATACATCAATGCAAAGTAGTCAGAAGTGGGGTGCAGACAGAGATGCATTACTTCAGTTCTATCAGGCTCTAATCTGTAGCAAAATTGTCTTATGGTTTCATTTACTCTTCTGCAAGGCCTTCTGTACTCAAAATGCTGGATGGTATTCACCATGCTGGTATTCATGTTGCGACTGGGGCTTTTTGTATGAGCCCAGTCTTCAGCCTTTATGTGGTGGCTGGTGAACCTCCACTCCATTACAGGCATGAGCAACTTCTTTATCATGTAGTGTTAGGGTGTTTTTGGTCCCTACACCTTCACCACAATACTTTGTATCTCTGCCTCATGAATATTTATACGTTAGAAGGTCATGAGTTACTAGGCCTGTGTATGTCCAATTTAAACATGCCTGGGTGAAGTATGATTATCCCCAGACATGTTGTCGCCACCAAATCATGGAAAAACAGTGATTTATGTGCTAGGCTTCATTATGCTTGACCATATGACATTGTGCAAAACTGGCTACACCTCCATTTGTCTACCAAGGCCTTTTTTATGAACTGTTGTGCTCTGTATTTGTGGATTTTATCCGGTTTTGGATCCAAATCAGATGCCTCTGCTGGGTGTGCCTTTGTCACTTTATATCTGTTTGGGTTACATCCATGTGAGTCATATGTAACTGACCTGGGAAGTGACCATTGTGAGGCAGCATCTGCACTTGTGGGATATGCGATAGCTGACTGTCCTCATGTGATTATGGCAATTATTATCTGATTGGCAAGGGACTGATTACACCATCACGCTGAGAAAACTCCTATGATTAACCTGTATAAGCAAGGTGGCGTGCCGGGGTCGGAAGCAGTTGTTTTCTCATTTCATCTAGAGACAATGTACATATTTGTATATCTGGTGAAAATTGCCATTTTTGTTCAGCTGGTGACATTCACTGGCCTCTGGCTACAGTAATCCTGGGCCACAAGAGAGTGGCCATATCAGGAGTGTTGCAGACAACCCCATGAGGTAGCCAGGAGCAGATGCACAGCAAACTAAAAATCCATTCTTTATAAGGTTAAGGCAGTAGGCATTTCACAGGTTACGGGGTGAGGGCCAGTGTAATGTGGGTATAATTGCTAGGATCTTCACGTCAATAAAAAAATTGTTTCACCTCATTCACTGTAGCTTTGCAATACCTTTCCTATTCTGTGCTGGGAACCGCTGGCCATCCCGACAAGTTTGCCAGGTGCAGAGGCAGGCGCATATACATCCTGACACCAAAGGGAAAGACCCGTACTGGAAACGCACCTACCTTAACAAACAGCGGCAGAATGCGCATGTAAGGTGGCTGCTGATTTCACAGAGCGTGCAAGCCAGGTTACATCTCTTGTCTCCACTGGGGGATAACAAAATCTTACTGGGGTTAGCATCCGAGTATCCCGTGGCTGCTCAAACCCAGCATTCCTATTTAGACATGGAAACCACTGTGAAGGAACTGACCTGGAGAGATTCCCTGATCTTAGTAGACTACCCGGGAGAGACCCGTCCTGAGGATAGGGATTGCAATGGTCATTCACCCAGCAATCCAAATGACCTAAGGGAACGGGTAGAGTGCTGGGCAGAAAACATCTTAACAATAATTGGTGGTCCAAGGTGTGGGGCATGAATAGCTGGAGGCATTCAGGACACTACCTAGGACCCTATGTACAGACTTCCGGGAGTCTGAATGGACACCCAGTGGTGCTCAAAATAGTTTTATTTTGCTCTCTGCTTTTGGATTTGTCTATTCTCTGTCAGTATAGGGCTGACATGTCGGAATGCAGAGAACAAAAGGGATGAAGAAGACCAGATCGGTTTGACATATAGGGACAGCAAGCTAAATGCGGAATTATGCCATTTCCCCAGATACCATGCAATGCCGCTATCTGCTTTAAAGAACAGGCATTGCGGGTAGGATGTTTATAAGGAATCCACTACTTCAGAGAGCCCACCAACATCTGAGCAGAGCAGCCCCGATGTACCCCATTTCCTCCTCTTTGCTGGTTACCAATGATAAGGAAGCCTGGTGAGAAGAGCCCTCCGTAAGCGGCCACTTTCTGCCTATGTGGGTAGGACTTAGTGTGTGAGATTACTGATGCAGACCTGCCTAGACATGGATCCCGTGTGTAGCCCAACAGCGGCACCTGCCTGTGGGAGTGAAGTGGTGTCTGGCATGGGGCCAGTGGTGTCTGCCCATATCTCACATGTGTACTGAGTGGCCTACCCCATGGTGGGGGAAGACCTCTGTCAGTGCGTTGCACAGGGATGGGAGAGTGAGATCCACAGGAATAGCACAGCGCCCCTGCATCCTAAGGGGCAGGTGGGAGTGGTAAGACACATCAAGGACATGCCAAGAAATGCAGCAATGTACCAGTCAGTCACCTGTCAACATGTTCGGAAACATACAAGTTTTCTATATAGTAGGTTAGTTTATTATTTGTTAGGTTAATGTTGTAGCTGGGGTCATTAGATTCATTGCTATACATATTTTCAACCGTTCATGTGTACAAATTCTATTTTAAAGTGCCTGAGGCTCTAGTGAATTTAAAGGAATTGCAAAAGTGAAACTATATTTTTTCCAAAGGAATTGATGGTGTTGGGGTATTAGCAGTACTGAGTAGCCCAAAGGGCCCCAACCACATATGTAAATACAACAGGGTGTTGTATAGGGTGTAAGGTAACATATGTTACAGATGTTAGTAGGGGATTTGCCATGAAAATACAAGAAGTAAAGCTTATAGACATGTTGTCCTTACACAATGCGTTAAGGAGGTACAACTTTGAAAGTGCAAGATGAATGAATAGGGTGAATATCCAAGTTGTGTTGAGTTGTGCATTGATTAATAAAGCCTACTTCTGATCTGATAATGTACTTGTCCTAATAAATGTGTTGAATTGTGTACTTTCATTTGCATCACCTTAGTTGTGCTCCTTGTTGTACCATTCTGAGTTCCAATGGACAGTGAAATTATGTGATATACTTTATGTACAGTGTATACTGTACCCCCTCCTCTTTGGCAGCATTGTCTGTTACAACAGCTGTTATTGTGTAGTATGCAATCTTGCCGGTAATCACTTGTAGTTGCCAAAATACTAGGCATTCATTCACCTCATGTGAACTTCAAATTGAAATTTGTACATCCTTAACGAATTGCATTAGGACAAATGTCTCTAAGTAGTTTTTCTTCTATTTTTGTAGTAAATTCCCTACTAACATCCATAACATAATTTACATTACATATTGTATAAATACAACAGCGTTGTGTGCGTGTGTAAAACTAGTTTTCATGCAGTGCAAATAGGTTTACACCTTGCCTAGCAGTAGGTAGTGCTTGGTAGTAAGCATTCAGTGTAATATCATGTTGGTCTCATGTATGTAATGTCAGTGGATAGTAGTAAGTTTTGTAGTTGAATAAGAAAGTAATATATAATGTAGTTTGTGGTGTGATATGACATATGACTATAACATTCTGTAAATAAACAGAAATTATGATTTTACCACAGTTTTTCTCAATGTTGGGTGTAACATGATATGTTAAAGTGTGCGCACAAATAAGAATTTTGAAAGATATTAAAGGGAAATTTTGCAGTACAGCAAAAACTTCGGATGGGTGCAAAAGGACTTTTGCCTTTCTGTGATAATTGTACGTGAACAGACAGCTGTGTGAATAGCAAACAAATGCTATGGTAGGTTACACTTGCTGTTATACTGTATAAGGCTAGCATGTGCCAATGCACCACTTAGATTAAAATATTTGGTTTATAAGTTTATAATATGCTTAAGGGGATTGTTTGCTGTTAGTAAGGGCATACAGCATGCACTGACAACTTGACGTAAGCTAAGCAAAGATACCTACTAGATGACACCCACCAAACATTTTTTCCCGAGAATTGACAGTTGTTTGCAGACAACTGGGAATGTCCTGCCAAACTGTTGCAAGCTTTGAATAATAAGTAGAGAAACATGTGTCTACCAGTTTCCATGCCATTGCTCATGAGATGAACTCATCACACAGGACTGTGGAGTGTGTTGAATGATCAACTACTACACCCACATCACAAGAGGAAGGTTCAAGAAATAGACATCCATTCCTTATTCTGCAGAAACAATTTCTGTCTGAGGTTTCTACAACATACAGCTTATTATTCTGAGTTTCAAAGTTTCAGTGCAGTTTATGGATGAAGCATGTTTCTCTCATAATTGTATGTACAACAGCTAGAACAACCATGTGTGGGTTGATAGATACCCATACTTAACTGTCATAATATGAATAGCTGTTCCCATTGAGCATAAGACTCAAATAGTTGGCAGTTTTAGGAAGGACCACATCTCTAACCAGCACATCTTGATGCCTAAGTTTATCAGCCATTCTTGCAACGGACATCACCTGAACTTTTGAAGGCTGTACCACTTCTGGTATGTTGCCACATGTGACCACATATAGCTGTACTGTAATGTGACACCATCCCATAATGTTTGGTGTGCTTGAGTACCTTTATAAATAATTTCCATGGAGATAAGCAATAAGAGGAAGGCCTCTCACCTAGTCTGTCTCCTTGTCTGGTCTTATTTTGATGGACTTCTGCCTGGGAGGTCACGTGAAGAGAATATTAGATATCAGTTGATAAAACAGAAGACCTTGTGAGTAGGTTAATATTGGCTTTCAATATTCAAACCAATCCCACAGTTTCCCATTTCCTGCAACTGTACATATTGCTGCATTGTAATATGTCATGCTATAATAAAATGAAATCCTACTAATATTATAAATGTGAAAGTCTGTGTGTGTGTGTATGTTTGTTACCACTCAATTCCATAATGGCTGAACGAATTTTGATGAAATTTGGTATGTAGGTACTTTAGGTCCTGTAATAGGACATAGGATACTTTTTATCCCGGAAAATTATTCGGTTCCTGTGGAATAACAACAATATGTTATTCTGCAACGGCTGGGAACGTGACCAAAAAATTTTTTTCCTCTGATGTCAGAGTTTATCAGGCCGCCCAAGGACCTCTGAAATGGCTTAACGACTGCTATCAATCGATAACAACCGGGACCGAATATTTAATGTGCCCTCCGAAGCCCGGAAGCGCTCAGATGTTATGCCACTAAACGGTCACCCATCCAAATGTGTGCTACTGGGAACGTTGCTTAACTTTGGTGATTGATTAAGATCCCTCAGCCAAGCGCAAAACTTAGTACCTAGGTACACTTATTTCTAAAGCTGCAACTTGATGAAACTCACGTTTTTATTTTCATACATTGATGCTGGAAAGTGGAAATGTGGTAATTACGCGATAGTTGCACAGTTACACTCCAAAAACAATACCCTACTTCTTGGCTATCGGGTAAAAAATATTTCCTTCCTTTTGGGTTGCTGTAATCAGTTAAAAACCTAGGCCAACATAGTATAATTTTATAATTCTGTTTTCACATAAATGAATTGTCTTTTCCCAATTTATTTATTAGTGTATTACTGTAAAACTCAATTGTACCCCGGCAAAGCCGAGCCGGTTTGCTAGTAATATGATATTTTATAAAAGAACATAAAATATATTCATTGTCCACAGTTACACAGTTACATACAACATACATTCCAGCCTGTATCTGTCCTAACTATCGTCTGACCCACACATACTAAAACCACTTCCTACATATATAAGTTATACCAACTTAATAAATTTATGTATCTATATTATGTACAGAAATTTACCTTTCAATACATCTTTCCTCTTCGGTTTTTTTTTTGTCTTATAACTATTTGGCTAAACATAATCTTTAGGCCACACAGGGGGTTTTATCACTCAGCCTCTCCTGGTTTGTATTTTCTGACTACAAGGCACTTCATTACTAGTTTGAGAACTAACAGATCCCTCACCTGAATTCTGCCTCCCTGCCCTTTGAGGTAATTCTGCCGAGACTATATCACTTTCCTCTAGGACTAATTTGTTCTCGACCATCTCCCGGGTCTACCTTACTAATAGCCTCATCATACTCTTTCTGAAAAATAGGTTTGTTTACTGACGACTTTAAATGTTTTCTGTTCCTACGATATAATTTGCCTTGCTCATCCCTTACCACATATGATCTAGGAGTTGAATGTCTGCCCACAACCTGCCCAGGGGTCCAAATATTTGCTTTAATATTTCTAATCAAGACATTTTCTTTTGATACTAAGGGTGGAAGTTCTTTAGCGTCTCTGTTATAATATTTCTGTTTGTTTTGTTTATTTACTAATTTATTTTTAATATTTAAGGATACTTTATGTTGTAAAACATTTACACTTGTTGGCAACTTGCTTTTTAAAATCCTACACTTGAGTAATTGTGCGGGAGAAAATCCTAGAGGAATTATTGGGCAATTCCTATATAACAAGGATATATAGATATACTTTCCTTCAAATATAGACTTCCTCAACATTCTTTCTCCAATATTCACCCCCTTTTCTGCTAACCCATTAGACTGTGGGTATTCAGGACTTCTTGTAAAAAATTAAAAATTCAGTTATTCAGTAGAAGCACTTATTTTATAGCTAGAAAATGGAATATTGTCACAGACGAGAAAATCAGGTACTCCCAATCTTGAAAATATGACCTTTAACTGATTTATTACTACCTCTGCTAATTTATCTGCTTTTTGAACTAACTCTAACCATTTAGAGTTTGAATCATAAACAACCAAATATATCTTATGACCTATAGAAAAGTCGCCACTCTCTCCCATGGTCATTGTGGTACAGAAAATGGCTGAAGAGTCTCTTTAACATTTTGATTTTGAAATCTTTCACATGTTTTACATTTCTTTACTACACTTTCTATATCCTGATTAATACCAGGCCAATGCATAATTTGCTGTGTCCTACCTCAAAATTTCTCAATACCTCCATGACCTTCATGTAATAACTGCAAAATTTCCTTCCATAATCCTTTTGGAACACTTATTTTGTTATGCAAGAAAACCAAACCTTCTGCTATATTTATATCATATCTACACTTCCAGTAATTCTTAATTACTTCAGAAACATGGCAACTATGTTCTGGCCAGCCTTGCAGACATATTTGATTTAACTTTTGTAAACTCGCATATTTTTTAGTAGCTTGTTGAAACTTAAGTTTTCTAGCTTCAGTCATTGGTAAATGATTAGTCAAAACATGAACATTAAAATCTAATACAACCTCTGGGAATTTATCCTGCTTAAGATATGCTCTATACAATGTATCTGCAATAAACTGTTGTTTGCCAGGCAAGTAAGTAAATTTAAATCATAAATCAAAACTTTCATCAACATGCTTTATATTCTTGCAGATAATTGATTAAGCTCTTTTTTTTTAAATTATTTCTAAAGGCTTGTGGTCAGTTTTAACATTAACATTCCTACCATATATAAATGGTTGAAATTTAATACAAGCAAATACAATAGCAAGCATTTCCTTTTCAATCTGCACGCACCTTGTTTCTGTGGGTGTTAAACCCCTAGACGCAAATGCAATTGCATGATAATCCTGTAACAAACATGTTCCAATACCATCTTTGAAAGCATCTGTGTGTGTTTCCACCGCTTTGGTTTTAAAAAAAATTGTAGGACAGCTGCACTACTTATTAACTGCTTCCGTTGACGAAGTGCATTTTCATGTTCTGTGTTCCACTTCCAGGCAACATTTTGTTTTGTTAAAGCTCTTAAAGGTGCAATAACAATTTACAAATTTGGTATGAATTTAGCTAACCCCGAGATTCTCAACATTACCTTTTAATCGCTAAGGCTTTCTAATTCTGATATAGCCTTCACCCGTGCATCATCTACTTTGATACCCTCCTTAAAAAAACCTGCCCCACAAATTTTTTCTTATTTTGCTTATACTGAATTTTTTTACTTTTAAACTTAATATAATACTGCCGTGCTCTTGTAACACCTTCTTAAGAATTTTGTCATGTTCTTTTTCATCTTGTCCCAAACAGATAATGTCATCAAAACAATTTCTAATTTTTTTAAAGTTGTTTTTAATTTTCTCAACAATCTAAGAGCAATTCTACGTGTGGGTATCAGTGGACATGCCCCTTCCCTTACTTCAATGTGATGACTGCTTGGAAATTTCCCTTCTCCTATAAAAATATCTTTATGCTTACTAACCAAGTCAGTCTTATTAAACACTGATGATATACTGTCAGCTATCTTCACCATGTTCAATTTTATACATGCTTCCAAGCCCAATAATGTCATATATGCCTTTATATTAAGTACTACAAATTATACATCTGCCACAATATTATTCTTAGTTCAAGTTATGGTAATTTTTCCTACTGGTTTTAATTTAAAACTACCATCACCATATGCTAAAAGAGTCTGTTGTACTTGTTCTAGCTGCCATTTATTCCTCCCCACATCCATGTTAATTTTTTTGGAAAATATCTAGAGGTAAGACACTGACTTCAGCCCAAGTATCAAGTTTAAAATTCACAAGAACATTATCCAGGAAAAACTGCTCCACTCACTGACATTTAACTGCATCAGTTAACTTCACTTACCTGGAACATACCTTATTACCTGTAGATGGTTCCTGAAGTGGTTTGTCACAGTTGTGGAAATGGTAAAATAACTTTCCGTGTGAGACAAGTCTTCCTGAGGTTCACTGTCTGCCTCCATTTCATATACCTGTTTCTTCATCCTATCACAGAAACGACACACTAGTGCAAAATGATTTTTCTTTCTACACTTTTTGCACACTTTATTGTAAGCTGGATATAACGAATATTTATGATTCCACTCACATTTTGGACATATAATCACACTACCCTCACTAACATTCTTTTGTGTCTTTGGTTCCTTCTATTCGTTGTTGATTGTTTGACGAGTTTTCACAGCATTCACCTTGGGCTTGCCTTGTAGAACTTGTGACTGTACTTTACTGGCTTCGGAGGCACGGCAAATGTCGGCTGCTCGTTGAATGGGCAACTCTGTTTCACGAAGTAGTCTCTCGCACACTGTCATCTCTAATACCCAGGATAATTCTACCCCTTATCATAGAGTTTCCTCTTCTTTAAATGCACACAACTTACATTTTTTCTTTTATTCTTTTAAAAAGGCATCAAATGGTTGGCCGTCTTTCTGAACTGTACAAAAAAAATATCTTTTATAAAACTCATTCCTTCTCGTGCACAGTAGTTGTCGAACTACCGCAAAACTGACTCTAAATTACGTTGGTCGTCTTCTGAGGAGAATTAAAAAGTATTGTACACATCTATACCTTCGTCACCAATACAGTTGAGTAATATTGCCACTTTCGTTTTGTCAGCTTTTTCACTTGCCCTGATGCTTCCAAAAATACTTGGAATTTTTGACGCCATCTTGACTAATTGTCTGATGTCTTATTACCATGAAAATAAGTTGTTGCGGTGGACGAAACAGTGATTCCATTTTGACACTTCTGACACCATGTCATGTTATAATAAAATTAAATAGTAATGATATATTTTATAAAAGAATGTAAAATATATTCATTGTCCACAGTTACATAAAACATACATTCTAACCTGTATCTGTCCTAACTATTGTCTGGCACACACACATAGTAAAAACACTTCCTACATATATTACTAAATTTACTTATCTATATTATGTACAGAAATTCATCTTTCATTACACAATACATGCATCATTGTAGCTAGGTCCAGCACTTAAACCACTTTTTGTCATCAGTGTATCTAATAATCTAGTAGTAAATGAGTGATGGTTGAAGTATAGTGTTAAAAAACAAGTAAAACACATGTTAAAGTGAATAAATGAAAAGAGCACCCAGTCACATTAGCCACTCTGTGTACCTGTATCTAAGACATTGGATCACCACCGTATTTATATTGCAAAAAGAGCAAGATAGTGTGTTACAATGAGGCAACCTTTTTTTATACATAATCTGTCATCAAAATTAACTCCGTTTTTGACATTGTTTGGCATTATTTTCTTTATTGTGATTTAATGTGTTTTATTTATCAGGTTACAATGTTTAGTGCAATAATAAATAAGAATGGCAACCTATATTTTAAGATGGATGTTATTTATAATTACAGTTTCATGTACTTTTCTTCTTTCAGTATTCCATGGTCCTAATTAATTTATTTTCATCTTCAGGCATTTCTGATATCTTTAAACATAAAACTTTTCTTTCCCCATTTTTTAGGGTCCATAACTCTCTTAACAATCTCTTTAGTTTTTTATAATTTTTTTACCAAATTTTTAAAAAATGAGTCACCTCCCAAACATGAAGGCACTCACAGGAAAATGTGTTTTTAATTTTTATATATTTGTATATAAATTGCATGTTATGCCAGTCATACAATATTTGAAATATTGTAGATGTATAATAAAAGGTTCCCCAAAATATTAGGCACTTGTATGACTGTAGTATGTGATTGTGAATTGTATAGGTCCTAATAATGTTTCCCATTATATACAACACACAAACATTTTGGAATATTGTGAGATAAGGCAGTTTGGGTGGTAGGAGTTAATGTAGTTCTTTGTGATCAACAGAGAGTGCACTAATGCATTGAATATGCCTGGGACAAGCTGGAAACAGCAGTTTATAAGTTTTCACAACCTCCAGAAACACTTCCAGAGATCATAAGAGCTGCCCAAACGGAATGGGACCTTCATTTGTTAGATTACATCAACACAATGATTACAAGCATGCCATGGCATGTTAGGGTCCTGTACAATGCATATGGAGGCCATACTTGGTACTAAGCTGCAGTAGGAAGAAAGAAACTCTCCCTAGTTGGAGACACCATTAAGCTAATTGTGTTGTTCTTTCGTGTTTATTTGTTTGTGATAAAACATTTTTCCACTATCACATTGGAAAAATGTTTTTGTTAGTAACACTTTGGATTTCACATTTTGTATCTGTACCATTGATAACTTCTAATTGCTATGCTTTATTTTATGTATATTCCATCCTTTTTTGCGTTCTGTATATATATTCCAAACTTTTTTAAGGGGTTCATTTTGCTGAGTAAGTTTGTTTTTTGTTAAGTTGAAATTGGCTTTGGAAGTTGTTTGCAAATCTTGCAAATTGATGTTTGGGAAACTACATGCTTGTGTTTGATTTGTACAGGACCATTTGAAGAACTGAATTTAAGTGTGAGTACTGACATGGCTACAGTAGTAAGGGCCATGGCTCGCTCAGACTCTGGACTTGAAATCAGAGATCGTATGTGGCTTAAAATCACCATCCCAAATGCTTTCATTGGTTAGTATTTCTAGAATATTTTATTCCTTTATTTTTTAGTACAAGTATAATTTTAATTAGTTTAAAAAAATTATGGCTTGTGTTTATTAACTTTTAAATTTGTTTCCTAATTGAGAAACTTCATTCTTCTGGTGGCTGAGATGTTTATCAGAAACAAAAAAACTTTTAAACAGTGTATAGGTTATCATTGAACCATTAACTTATTTTTAACTCTATATTTTGTGAGTTCATTTTTACAGGAAACAGTCTGTGTTGTGTAAAGAAATTAATAATATTTTTAATTTTTTTTAATAGTATATTTTAAATATTTTTATTGAATAACTAATGCCAGCTGGACATGTAATAATTAATAATTTCTTACATTTACTGAATAAATCCTTTTTTTGTTTATAGTATTCTGAACATTGCGAATATTTCTACCATTACTAGTAAAGAGCTCTCATAAATATTATATTTAAATCTTGGTAAATTGTAAGGGGGGGGGGATGGTATGTGGTGGTGTAGTAGTCTCTACTATTTGCCTCTCAACAAGGCGAACTGGGTTTGATTACCAGTAGGGCTCATCCATAGTTTTACATGTTGGAAACATGGTGGACGTTGCCTTTGGATAGCAGGTTTTTTTGTAATACTTTCATTTCCCCACCTTTATATTCCACTGCTGTTCCATCTTCATGTCACTTCACCCACACTGATGCTCAAAACTTGTGTTAAATGCCAAGCAAAACCTCACCACTTGGCGAATTGGATTTATTTTTTATTTTTATGTTACAGCTGTCTTTGTTTATTAAGATAATTCTGGTCCATTTCTGAAACATTTGTTTTGATACCATTTTTATTTTACAAAAGTGTATTTTAAAAGGATGTGTTTTAAATCTCTGCAATATTTCAAAATCAATGAGTGTAGAATCAGTTGGCTTTTTGCATTCTTGAAGTTTTATAATTAGAATAAAGAATGATTTGTGTAAACACGCCAGAAAAGTTGTCACTGCTCCGTAAGTCAATACTGGAGATTAGAATATTGATAAAAACATTATTTCTTCAATATGTTGATGGTGTCAGTAGTATAATATTATCTTTGCATTCTTCACTTTTTATTGCAACAGTATGTATATCTGCTGGGCAAGTACAGAAGAAGAAAAATATTTTGTAACTCCACTTGCTGTATCTGTGAAGAAACAGCATTTATTGATTGATGCCAGTTAGCAGTTAAATTCAGTAATTAGTGTGTTTATGGTGCAATGTGAGGTTCTTTTAAATTGGTTCGTTTGAAAGCACGCATACATATTGCTTAGCAATTCAAATATTACTTTCATAAAATTAATTGATTATTTATTTTATTCATTATAGAAAAATTAAAAAATATAAATAAACAACAAGCACTCCATAAATTTGAGCAACCGCAAAATCCATTTCAAATTGCTTCTCGTGAGAAAATCAGCAGTTCTATTTAAAATGTAGAATTTTTTTTTCAATATGAAGGCATATTTAGAATAGAATGATAACCTAGAAGGATATATATTACCTCCCATTGATGCCAAAAAATGAGTTTAAAAACAATGCTGCATAACATTTAACACTACACCACTTCCACCACAGTGGAAACCTCCGCTAGGCGTTTTGTGGCATTGACTTTACATTTTACTCAGTTTCATACCTTTGCATTTAAGACATGCACATATGAACGTGCTGAGAAGGAAGTGATTTTTTTAAGTATTGTAGACTGTATTTTCAGTTTCATTGATTGTAAACAATTTTTTTTTTTTTTTGCTTCTGGTAGTGTTAAATTACTGCCAAATAAGGCCTGCCATATGGGTATTGGTGGAAGCAAGATTACCTTAACAGTTGCTGGAATTTCCATAGTCTTGTAGCAATTTATTTTAGGTTTGTATAGTATTTTGTTGAGAGACTCCATTGACCTTGCTTCTCCATCCTCAATTTGTTATAATAAGGCACTAATGCATGCATTAAATGCTTCTGGTCCAAAATTATTGCTGTGTGAAGTATTTATTGCATATTTAAATGTTTTAAAATCTGCAAAACTAATAGGTGATGATTTGGTATTTCCATTTGGTAAATTTTAAGCTTCAAAGTTGGCATATATAAAACTTCAATTACAAAAATATGTCATCGGTTTGCTTTTGTCATGTAACAATTTTATTAACAAAAAGTGCCAACTGGAATACGTCAGGGTAGAGGTCAGACATTCAATGAATATAACGTATTCCTCTGTACGAAACATGTATTGATTATTATATTTTTTCTATATTTCCATGAAATGCTGTTAATGTTGTGGTTATCACACTGCAAACTGTGCCAAAGTAACCAGCTCTAGAGGGGCACATAATTGCAGCATTAGTGAAAATTGGAAAAGAGTGGGAGGGACACCAAAAATTCAGGTGCAAAACATTTTTGTACTCAATTTTTTATGTACTAAATAATGGCCAGTCTGATCTTCACAGTCACCTATTATTAGTGTGTTGTTTTAGAAAGTTAAAATAGTTAAGTAGTTTTACACTTAAACTAGAAACTTATGTCAGAAGAACAAAATTCTAACATGTAAATGTTTGGTTATATACCTGCAATTTTAGCTTTATTGAATCGTGAAATTGAAATTGAGGGAGCACATTCCTTTCCCCCTTGTCGCCCAACAGGCCATGAATATGTAAGGGGAACAAGTAGAATAGCCGTTGTCCTCAGAAAATTTCACTATATTTATTAATTTACCATCTGGATGTAAGGCACATGTAATGTAGCAGGGATTATATATTTTTTTTATTTACGATTATTGAAACTTAGGTAAAACATTAACTTCCAATGCGGATACAATTGTGTGAATATTTAGTAATTTTCTATTATTTCAATAAATATTATCATACGTTTTTCTTTTCTTACTTTCACAACCTTGCAATGTAAGCGGTAAATAAGAAAGTCTGTTTAGACTGAAAAGTCTTTATTCTATAACTTGTGGTAAGGATATAATTATGAACTGAAATTGTTGTGTACATCATATCTTTAGCTGTAATTAGAAAACTAATTTTCAATTACTTTTTGAGACCATTTAATAATGATGTAAAGTTTTGTTTTTTAAATTGTACAAATTTTACCAAACAATCACTAGGGAGGAAATATCCACAAATGTGTACATAGAAATGATTGGACAGATATCACAGTATAGCCTAAAAGTAATAAACTTTCGGATCTCCATGCATAAAAAATGACATAGAACAAATTCTTTGACTCAACTAAAAATTATATGTTGATTAAAAAAATAGGTTGAGCCCGAAAAATGAGATCATTGATCAACAAAGCCATCACAAACAGAATATATATTAAAAAAATACAATTATATAATATTACACGACAGTTGAGTAAATTATTTGGGAAATTTTGTAAGCAATAGTACAAATAGATTGATAACATGATCATGCCTGACAAGACCTATCCTCTAGGTGCCCATTTGACTTACAAAAATTAATTAAAATCCCTAAGTGATGCAAGTACGTCTTGAAAGTCCGCTGAACGAAACTGATCAAGCACAGTATTATAAAAATTTAAGATTACTTTTGAATCACAGCTTGTTTAGGACGTTGATTTATGATGTGAAGGGTCCTAAGTTCAAACCATGGGCAAGGCATGAATTGGTGTCTCGTCTTTACATATGCGATAATATTTACTTTAATGAGTAAATTTCCAACCAGTTTTAATCAATTGGTTAAAGCATAGGTATAAGTAACGTCTATTAAATCAAATCTTACAATTTTTTTGATATTATCACGAAGTGAGAAATGGTGTACAGGTCGGCCAGACATAAATTTCCTATTTCCCTTTACAACTACAATTAATCCCACATACCGCATCTCTAACCTAGGGATTCAAACTCGGTTGTGTGAATTTAAATTTTTTACTATATAGGGGCGGCAAAATTATTAAAGTTAGTTACTTTATTAGTTTGACAGTGATAGCAAGAGGGCTGACAGTGATCAACTTCTGAAGAAATCAGGGTTTAAGCGGTCTCTCAAACTTACCTCTCAGTTAATTTTTCAGGTTTTGAAGATTTTAACAGTATTAATGCAGGGTTAATAAGACTGGCAAAAATCACAATGTGGGAAAGAGTACATTTACTTAAAAACTCAGTTGTAAACTAGCAACTTTTTTGTTGGAATGAGAAATGTAGAATAACCGGCCCGTGACAACTGTTTGGTATTATAAGCTTGAAATGGTCAGCTGATGTCAAGTGTTGGTAAGAATGGAGTTGGAACATATAAACTGCTCACAAACAGTTGACAGGTTAGCATATCACAGTTAAATCAATATGGCAAACATCATTATTAATTGTGGCCGTGTATGTGAATAATGCGGAAACAAACATTTTGTAGTTCAAAGTCAATGTAACGTGTTGGTGTTGTACAGAGTTCTTATTTTCCTATACATTAACTTTACAAATAGGCATGAAAAGCTTCATTGTTTTTAAATCCAAACATGCATCACACGTGTCCATCCTTCTCAAACATTGTACACAATATAATTTAGACCATTTTATTTGTGGAATATTATTACAAGTGCATTTAGAGCTCGTGTCATCTGCCATATTGAATTTTTTATTTACTTCTTTTTTATTCAAATTTAGGACTATTTATTGAAAAGTGTGACAATAGAAGCTTAGCTAATTACTGTACCCATCTTTGCATACATTATGTATTAACCACTAACATATATTTATGCAACAATTAACTTAATAAAACATTTCATATATTAATTCATTTTCACCTTTTAATGATAACCAGTGAAAACCCATTAACATTCAGGTACAAAAATTTGCACAGAAACATGAAATGTAATGCTTCTATAATGAAAAATTTTCAGTAATGACCTTGACTCTTCTGTTGTGCCACTAAAACAAATAATTTCTATATAAGGGGTGATACAGCCTTTTAATGTATGAATACTTTATTATAAATATTTATTCACTAAGCTATTATTGTGTTGTTATACAAGCCGAGATAATGATTTATTTGTTCACATTCTATAGTGTGCATGCATGGGCGAGTAGTTAAGTACTCACTTTATAATCTAAAAATTTTTATTTTTATAGCTGTGAGGTTGAAACTGCACACCACTATTTTTTTTTATTTTGTTTAAATATGTAAGTACGATTATGTGTTGTTACATAGCAACAAAAAAATTTAATTGACCCCTAAATTTTAGAATGTTTTGGAATTGGGCTCAGTAAATTTCAAATTGAATAATTAAATGTGGTACGTAAGCCCATTGTATTATCCAGTGTTAGGTAGTAACTTAATAAAAAAAAAAACAGTTTCTTTGAAGTAACTTTTGGGGGGTAACTTGTAACATTTTTTTACAATATAACTCTTCTAACCTAACTCATTAATTGTAATGGTCAGAAAAAATAAAAGTTACTTCTATTAAAAAAATTTCTTCACAATTGTTTATAATAGTTTCTTCTCATCTGCAGCCAGAATAACTGAAGTCGGGGCCTGGGGGAACTTAATGAGTCACAAGTCGAGATATTGGTGCTTGCTTGTGTCACTTGACGTTGGTCCACAGGCCTAGAATTAGTTCCGTTACCTATGCTGCCATGTGCCCTGTCCGCTTCCCGTTTATTTAGTTCTTGCCTGTGAACAGTGCGTAGCAAATTACTGCTCTTGAAATGTTAAAATGTACGCAAGCAGTAAAGAAAATTGTTTGCCATTTCCTGAACTTCAAGAATATTTATTTTGTAGTATTGAACACTATGATGCAAATGTTAAAATTCTAATGAGCATGAACAAATTTGACCTATATCTACACCTTCTGTATTATCATCGTTGATACATATATAAATCATGTTTTATCACGTACACTATTATTACTTAATGGCTTTTCTGTTAAACACAATGTTTCTTCAATATAATATTTTAATATTAATAATATGCAGCGCTGCAAGAGATTTGTAAATCTGTGTGTTAGATTTATGTTAATAAGAAATAACTCATGACAAAATGTTATAATTAAAATATCAAAATATTGAAAGTAGGTGAGGAGGAAGAGATGCAACTTCCATAGTAAGAACAGAATCTTAATTTGGTAAACAAACCTCTTGTGAGTCAACATTTTACAAGCAACTTAACAACGTTAAAATTGGCGTAAATGGTAAAAAAAATAAGCTTTCAGTGTGTGTCGACACCGATTTCATACTCTCTGTGCCAAACCAGCATAAAGCAAATGTTTACTTTTTCTGTAGACATGTCCCAACATAACCACAACATATTATTTTATATTTTGTGGTTATTGCCAAAATGATCTTAAATCTCCAATATATGCTGCATTTGTTCTTTAATTTAATTGAGAAAATATCATTAACCTGTGATTGGTCGCTAATAAAATAATCACATGGTTGGTCACTAGTGAGCAATTAGCTCGCCTTACAATTTTAGTTTAATATTAGAATTGGAGTGTAGATCTTTTGCATGAACTATCCTTAATGCAGGTAGCAAAGATAATTTTCATTCTGATTATTGTTATTAAAATAATGTCATCATCATCGTTAGAATTTTTTACTAAACAAGTACAATTCCGCCATTTGAAGATTATCATCTTGAATTTTACTTATTGTGTTATATTTATAATATTACAAATAAAACCCACTTTTATGTAATCAATATGCCCCCCCCCCCTTTTTCACCCCCTCTCCTGCTCCAAATATTTATGAGCACGACAAAGTCGTAATAAGGTCAAATCAAATGTAAATAAGGAAAAAATACAGCTAACCGGAACTGTAATTTAAAATTACACAATTTTTATAATTCCTTCCTAAGGACTGCAATACTGAAACATGATTGAAAATCGTATTTTACACAAGCAGTTCAAATAATATACACAGTATAATATCCCATTTCACATATTGTCACATTATTCTCATTCTTGTGCTTTGCATTCAGGGCATTTGTAAAATGTATGTTCATTACAGATCCATTTTTGACAAGTATTGCACACTTTTTTCATCTTCCTATTTTTCTTGCCTGGACAAAAATTGCACTTTCCTTGACCATTATCCTTTGGATGGCGTTCGAGTTCAGTTTCATAAATTCCTGCTATTCTCTTAATTGTTTTTCGGGATGTATCTGGCAGATTGTGGATGAAAGATTGACTTATGATATTTCTACATCTGTGTTGGACTTTTAGAATATTTGAGAGTTGATGCCACCAATGTTCATTATTGAGAAGAATATTGTCAAAAGCTACCTGATAATTATTCCGGACACAGAGTACTGACTTTTCAGCTCATCGACTACATCAAAACCTCCCTTAGTCAGATTGTACAATGTAATTATTTCTGGTTTGTTGTGGTCCCCCGATTCCTCGTCAATCTTGTCATCAGAATGTAGGTTGGAAAAGAGCAAGACTTTTTGTACTTTTTAGGGACATATAAAACCAAGGTACCAGTTCTTGAAAATGCAAACGTACTGAATCTTGGAGTGGCGGCCTTTCTTTTGTGTTGTTGAAGAGAGGTGGAATTTGTTTTTGGTTTTTCCGCAGTGTCCCAACAACAGTTGTTCTCTTTCTAAGAGATGCGTAGCTAATGGTACAGAAGTGAAATAATTGCCCACAGTGACATTTCAACCAGTGTTGATAACTGGGACAGTAATGTGCTTTACAATACTGCTTGCACTGTTGTCAACTTTGTATGGGCCATCGGGTTGCTGACCAGCATATATATCCCAATTACCTTTATAATATAGAACAGTCCAGGTAAGGCACTTAGTTCTTCAAAGTTTGTGACCGTCCCTTTGGCGACCATATTTTTCATGCAATTTTGAAAAATAAATGTTAGTGTAATTCACTACTTCTTGCAGTAATGTATCTGGAAAAAATATTTTCCAGCAATCTAAAACGGTTACTGCATTTTTTGCCACTTATTTCACACCTGGAAGATGAGTGACAATGATGTTTTGTTTTCTGTTTCACACATCCCCACTAGGGAGACACACTGACCAGATGGTTGACTTATCTTTTCCAAGGATGGTAACAGCTGGTCTACTGTAATTGTTCTTGACATCCTCACCAGACTGTTTTGTGTCTGTTACATGGTCACTACGTTCACTAGCACCGTCACTATCTACATTGTCAGGTCCTGCTAGCAGTTCGCTGTCTGCCACCACATCATCAAGTAAACCAGACTCCTGCAGCCATGGAGGAATTCTTAAAAAATAAGAAATAATGTTTGTAATGATTTATATTTTATTATAATGAAGGCTGCTAAGTCCTAAATTATTTATTGTATACTTCGAGTGGAATGAAAGTACAAATAAAATGTTTAAGATTTTGTATAGTGGGTAATAAAAATTAGCCAATAAAGTATGATGTTTGTTATTTGTAATATAATAATTATTTGCAAACCATAATGTAGTAATCTGTAGCAAATATAAACTTTTATGGTCATATACATCATAAAAACTATGTATGAAAATACTTCACTTAATCAGGAATATTATCAATATAAAGTGCTGCACTGTGGTAGTTGACTATTCTCTCCAAAGGCAGACAACTTATCATACATTCTTTTTTTATTTATTTCATCTGCATTCATAGTAGTATGGGAAAATCTTTGGAGAAATACCATACATCGCAGTGCAGGATTATTTAAATAAAAAAGGACATGCTTTATGTATAAAACAACACACACAAATGTCAGAATAATTTATGGTGAAACATGAAGACTTTTGTATATCTTATTTCTGCATTATATCATTGATACTTGCTCATTTAAAGGACCTAACAAGATCATTACATTGTATACTCAAATATGATCAGAATAGATAAGAAAATGCTTACCTTTATTTTGAAGAATTGCTAAATCAATCAATTTTCTGGCTCTACTCATTTTTACAATGCTACTGGTTGCATGTGAGGGAAACACTCACCAAACAGTAACGCAATTAGTCGCTAAGGTGGCACTTTGTTCATCCTCCACACATATACACAAACATTCTCTCTTGGTAGGGTAAACAACTAACTGTAGCAAGATGCCACTTTAGCTGTACACCGAGGAAGGTTGTAAACTCAGCTAGTAGGTGGGGCAACCATACAACATTCCTAGTTTTTAAACTAAAGTGTATTTTAAAATAGGGTGAGCTAAATGCTCATGTAGCGACCCTATGGCAGATTTAAAAAAAATTTAATTTACCAAACTTTAAATAAATGCAGGCTATTTACTGTTTATTACCCATAGCTTTCATTGTTATTAAATGCCCTTTAAATAGGCATAGAATTTGTATTTTATGTAATAAATACTTCACAGAATAGCTTTGTAATGCAGTTTAAATGCCACAGCCTTTTAATGAGTTGGAAATGCATTTGCCTAATGGTTTCAATTTTAGCCTATTTCATAAAAGTATAGGTCTCCAAGTTACAAGTGAATTTACCTGTAAGTTGTAAGAAAGGAACAGAATGCTGTTTCATAAACCTACAAGTACAATACTTGTAGCTACAAGTAAAATCTTACAATTTACAAATGATTTTTTACAAGTACTTGTGAAGTTTGATTTCACAAACAGACTTGTATCTTACAAGGACTTGTAACTTGTAGCACAGTTCCAACTAGTGTCATTACCTATGTAAACTACTCTACAAGTACAGTTTTAAAAATAATTATGATTTATATAATAATGACGAGTGTTTTTTTAGTTAACTGATATTATTATGTGCATATGTGAAAACAGTGGACCTCATTTTCACTAATTCAGATGAAGATGTGGAGGAACAATATTTTGAGGTAATGAGGCGAGCACCAAATTTCAGACAGAGAGTGAATAAGGCTTTCTTTCATTATTTGAATTAAATAAAAGGTTCCGTATGTGTTCTGTTAACCTGGAAACACTATTTCTGGAAATTGGTCATCATTTGGAGCATCCTACTCTTCAAAACAAAGCATTATTTGCAAAATAAAAACAAATGTTATTTTCACTGTACTGGTTGGGAAGCAGGCTATTATCATTGTGTTGGTGATATGCATAGTATTTCAAAAGCTACTGTACATCGATAGTTGAAAATATTGTAAATGCAGTCAATATCACATTCTTTCCAAATGTAGTTAAATGGCCCGACAATGTCGAAGAGGTAGTTCAGCAGTTCCATGCGATAGCTGGGATGCCTCAAGTGTGTGGATGGAACATTGATACCAATGGATGCACCTAATGTGTATGAAAAACATTATGTTGATTGTAATGGAAACCACTCCATTAAATGTATGGTTGTATATGATCCTACCAATCAATTTTGCTATGTCAATGCAAACTAGCCAGGGAGTGTCCATGATTCAAGAGTATTAAGGAATAGTACTCTCTGCCACAAATTTGAGATAGGCTGGCGACCTTGTCCAAATATAGTACTTCTTGGTGACTCTGGCTATCCTCAGAAAGAATGGTTAATTATAATAGTACACAACCAACTGCCAAACCTTGCAGTTAATAGTTTCAATTGGGCTCATAAACATACAAGGAGGATAGTAAAAAATGCTCTGGAAATCCTAAAAGAAAAATATTTCTGCTGTAACTACCTAGAGTACAACCTACATTTGCAGCCAATATCTTTTAAGTGTTGTGTTGCATTGTGCAACTTTTCAAGAGACTTGCATGCAGATGTTTGCCTTACTGAGGCTGAAAATGAAGGACAAATATTGAAGGTCTAGCTTTTGAGGAAGAATATCCAATTTTACCAGTAGCACTTGCAAAACAGCAACAGCTGATTAATTATTTTAGACAGGTAGCGTAAAAGCCTTTATTTTTCATGGTTACATTCTCAATAAAAAACTTATCAAGAAAAAATTGAAACAAATAATGTTTGATCAACTCATGTTTTGGGATTGTGTAATGCGGCTTGACAAATAAAATAAAATAAAAGATGTTTCAGATATATTTATTTCCAATTAACATTTTAAGATATAAGCTTAACTATATTTCACAAAATAATGATACAAAAGTAAATCAGAAACTGGATGCAAGATACATTCAATTAACCTAGGCTAAACATAAACAGTTTTAAGTATGACTGCTTCATTTTGAACTTCAATAGCATCTGGGGGCTGCGGTGGCTGAGCAGTTAGATTTCTCGCCCCCCACCAAGGTGAACCGGGTTCAAACCCCGGCTGGGTCACTCCCGGATTTTCGCAAGTGGGAATCGTGCGGGATGATACTGCTGGTTGACAGTTTTTCTCAGAGATCTCCCATTTACTCTGCCCCTGCATTCCAGCGCTGCTTAATTCTCACCCCATTTCACCCTCATTGGCTCTCAAGACCTCGTTGTTAAGAGCCACCCAAATCGCTCAACTCAACTCAACAGCATCTGAATCAATAACAGTGTACTGAACAATTTGTTTCTCACTGTCACAGATATCAGCAGTAAATTGTGATTTCGGAACGCCAAGCTCCTGTTCATACTTAAAAATTTCAAGTTTAGTTTTATAATTTTGTAATGTCAAATGTTTAATTTGTAACTTTTGATTTGCAACAAGAAAGTCTTCATCAACAGCTAAAACTTGAGGTTTTAAATGTGTCTTTAGTCTCATCTTGAACTCTATAATAACATAACACTTTGTAAGAAATTTAATACATAGCATTATGCACAAGACAAACACTTTGTTATAAGAGTTTAATTTACCGCATTGTGAGCAAGTCTAATCAATAGAAAGTCTATGTGAAAAATTTGTTTTACAAACCTTGGATAATATACTATGTGCCTAAGATGTTAAATTATTACATTTGTCTAGTATGTGGAACTTCATTAATGGAAATGCATTTGTCATGTAATATTGTATTTCAAAGAAAATTTTATTTAATTGTATATGTACAGGGTTCGTACAGTCAGGGAATATGGCTTTCAGGGAAAGGCAGGGAAAGTCAGGGCAGCAGCAAAAAAGACATTTTTTTTTTTTCAAAAAAATTAAATTTAAGTATATAATTTTATTTTGTGAGTTGGGCAGTGTTGTTAGATTTTATGTACGGCATTTACAGGTCTATAGGTAGATAGGTGTGTTTGAAAGATAAAAACAAAACAATAGATAAAAATATTAGAAATTTAATGAAAGAGAGAAAAAAATTTTAAAGGTGCTTAAAAATGCTTTCATGATGGTACTTGGAAGCAAAATAAAAAAAAAACAGGAAAGAAATAAGGAGAAAACAAAAATGTTAGAAAACGGACTGTTGGATTAACAATTCACAGAGTTGGAAAAAGAAAGAAAAAGACTGATGAGAGAATGAAGAGAGAAAGGAAGCAATGGAAATGGAATCAAAAGAACTAGAAAAAGAAAGAGCCTTACTTTTATAGACAAGCAATTTTAGGAGTAGCATCCTTCATACAAAGATGTATTTCTCTATTCAGAGTGAAAACTTCTGTTTCTATAGCATTTTAGTAATTTTTTTATAGACACATTGTATTAATAATTGCCTATATAATTTTCTCTCCATTCTACAGTATTACTTTTTGTTTGTTACCGAGTGAGGTGTCGCAGTGGTAAAACACTGAATGCACATTCAGGAGGAACCGGGTTTGATTACTGGTGTGTGTGGCCGCCCTGATTTCAGTTTTTTATGGTTTCTGAAATCACTACAGGTGAATGCTGGGATGGTTTCTTACAAGAGGCCATGGCCGATTCCTTCCCAATTTCTGAATGACTGAGCCATTGGTTCCATCTCTAATGACCTCAATGTCGACAAAATGTTAAGTCACAACCCTCCTCAATTTTTGGTTTTTATTTGATATTGTTAAAAAAATTTTCTTTTTTGTGTAAAATAAAATAAAGTGGTAATAAAATTGTTTTGGGCAACAAAGATTAAAGCAGAAATCAAGCATTATTGTTTTATATTTGAAAAGACTGCAATATAATAAAAGTAACAATGGCATTGAATGCAAGTTGTAAATTTTATCTTTAGTTAAATCATGTAAAATGGTATCTAGTTTAAATCAACTGTATATTATTAAATGATGGGTGAATCTCTATAAGTTGTAGCTTTTTTTTGTTCCATTTTGTCAGCATTTTTTTTACAGATATACGTGAGGAACGTTTCATATTTGTAGGGGAAATAATTTGAGCTGAATATCTTATACCATTATTTTGGCTTGGCTATTAACATGTCAAGCCTTTCAGGTTTTACATCTTTTTAAAGTTTACATTAATGATTTTTTTATGTTGTCTGCTTTATGATTTTCATCTTTAGAGGTTTGGTAAGGTCGAATGAAAGGGGGAGGAGTGTGAAACAAGTATAATAGAAGCAAAACTTTAATCTTTAGTGTAAATTTTAACAGAAAATTTTTTCAATGTGCTAGTCAGGGAAATTAATTTTACTTAAACTTTAGGAACCCTGATGTAGTCTACCTTTGCTTGTACTTGGCGTGTCATTTGAAGGAAGCTTATTGATATTTGCCTACTCCTCAATGTATGTTAATACTGGCATGATTACACTGAGGCAACAAAAGTCATGGGATACCTCCTAATATCGTGTCGGACCTCCTTTGGCCCGACAAAATGCAGCATCTCGACGTGGCATGGGCTCAACAAGTCATTGGAAGTCCCTGGCAGAAATATTGAGCCATGCTGCCTCTATAGACGTCCATAATTGCGAAAGTGTTGCCGGTGCAGGAGTTTGTGCACAAACTGACTTCTCGATTCTGTCCCATAAATGTTTGATGGGATTCATGTCTGGCGATCTTGGTGGCCAAATCATTTGCTGGAACTGTCCAGAATGTTCTTCAAACCAATCTCAAACAGTTGTGGCCCGGTGACATGGCGCATTGTCATCCATAAAAATTCCATCGTTGTTTGGGTACATGAAGTCCATGAATGGCTGCAAGTGGTCTCCAAGTAGCTGAACATGACCCTTTCCAGTCAATGATCGGTTCAGTTGGACCAGATAACCCAGTCCATTCCATGTAAAAACAGCCCACACCATTATGGAGCCACCACCAGCTTGCACAGTTCCTTTTTGACAACTTGGGTCCATAGATTCGTGGGGTCTGCGCCACACTCGAACCCTACCATCAGCTCTTACCAACTGAAATCAGGACTCATCTGACCAAGCCACAGTTTTCCAGTCGTCTAGGGTCCAACCGATATGGTCACGAGCCCAGGAGAGGCGCTGCAGGCGATGTCGTGCTGTTAGTAAAGGAACTCGAGTCGGTCTTCTGCTGGCATAGCCCAGTACAGCCAAAGTTCGCCGCTCTGTCCTAACGGACACGTCCGTCGTACGTCCCACATTGATTCCTGCTGTTATTTCACGCAGTGTTGCTTGTCTGTTAACACTGACCATTCTGCGCACACGTCGTTGGTCTCTGTCATTAAGTGCAGGCGGTCGGCCACTGCGTTGTCCATGGTGGGAGGTTATGCCTGAAATTACGTCTTCTCAGCACACTCTTGACACTGTGGATCTCAGAATGTTGAATTCCCTAACCATTTCCGAAATGGAATGTCCCATGTGTCTAGCTCCAACTACCATTCCGCGTTCAAAGTCTGTTAATTCCCGTTGTGCAGCCATAATCACATCAGAAACCTTTTCACATGAATCACTTGACTACAAATGAAAGCCCAACCAATGCACTGCCCATTTATACATTTTGTACGCGATACTACTGCCATCTGTATATTTGCATATTGCTATCCCATGACTTTTGTCACCTCTGTGTATATCCCCATTTTCTTGAGTGCCTGGAGCAGTCGCAGGGAAAGTGTCTTAGGCTGACTGCCACGTTTCTGGTACTCCTAATAAAGTAATCACCAGCAACTCTTTTTCCATCTATGTCAATAATGACATGGTCAAAATCATTAAACTTATAGCTAGTTCCTCCCACACTCCCTGTTTTCCATCTGTTGTCAAGCTTCATCTAGAAAATTAAACAAGACAAATTTATTGACAATTACATATTTAAATACTGACATTTTTTTAAGATATTATTTTTACTTATGAATGCATTTATCTACATTCAATTCCGAACATAACCTCAATAATGCCAAGACTAAATATTAGTTATTTTTAAAGGTTTACTATTAGTTTACTTACCAATATGGCCCATCATCCAATTTTGCCATTGCACATCCTAGAAATATGTTCAGTTATTGTGTTGTGGCAAGATAACCTGAGATTTTGAAAAATTTGCAACTTCATTCCATACCCTTTGCTTATCATCTTTTGTTAACCTATCTGAAAATGCTCCAAACAGTGTCTCTTCATTTTCTTTAATTTTTTGCAAAACTGACAGTTTGCCATGCAACTGAGATTTTCTTGAACTCATGTTATGAAACTTGTAAATCTGTTCTTACAAGTGCACCAACATTTACAAGTGTACAAGTTTTCTTTCTGAAACAGTTTTCATGTACACTTGTAAAATATTCTCTTGTAACTTGTAGACTTGTAGTTTCATGAAATATGATAATCAAACAGCACACTTTTGTTTTGTGTATTTGGTGAAATATATGTTGTTTGTTTTGGTGTATATGCAACTGATAAATTATTCTTAGTTTTGAATATAAACAATACTATCAGATGTTAAATTAATCTGCTGAGATAAATATATTTTACATTTAAATTCTCGTTAAATGGATTTCATATTCAAATAAATTACTTACCTTGAAAAACAGTATTATAATGTTTATGACATTTTAAAACTAACTAACAAAATCCTTAATGGCACAAATCTTTTCTGTTCCAGTGAGCATGGCAATTTAATAGATTTGGGGTTAATGGTCAGGGAACTTTAACCCCATAAAATAATGTGACCACAAAACTGAAAGAGCTACTAGTGCAGATCCCATAAAATACCTAGGTATGCACAACATTAAAAATAGCAAGTGATGGGAGGCACAGCAATTACTACATGTTAATTAAAATTTCTGTCCTTAGTGAAGTTTTGGGATTGAATGGTCCAGTTTAATAGTGACACTTAAAAACACTGCAACCCCTGCAACCTAGACTTAAATAGGACTGCTAAAAGACATCAGTTACCAGCTAAATTGCACTGGTCCAAGTATTTGAATTGTAAATTTTCTCTAGCTACCTCATGGAGAATAACTCAATTGAAATCAAAACAAAAGCTTTTGACACATTGAAATTTTTTTTTCCAAAATTGTATTAATAGTTGTTATTTTTCCAAATTGTGCTATTATCAAAATAACACAATAAATACCTACCTACTATAATACTTTTCAGTGCACTTTGGAACTTTTTTACAATTTTGTTAATATACTTTAATCAGTAGCATTCATTCCAGGCTCGTTCCTTATTGAATCCATTCTTTTATTTGTACTGAATTCTTATGCAATGGGCGAAATTTATAATGTGTTCAACATAAAGTCGTAGCGTAGCAACAAGGTGTATAAAATGTTTATCTCTACATAAGTTTCACACTTGCCTTCTGTATAGTTATCCTACCTCTTCTTGTGCTGTAATAGCTAATATAATACAGATTATGCATGTACTTCAGCTGCTGTACAGATCTTTATATTATACTTCACATGTTATATTATATCCATTACTGTTGATTTCATGCTAAAATTTGTTTAAATTTCACTTAACATCCAGAACTTACAGTAGCAAAAATGTTTCCCAGATATATACAAAGATTTTGTTTTTGCATGTAATAATGTAAACTAAACAAAAATCCCAATGAGACACCACCTACCATAAAATGGGGTTTTCGAAACAGTGGGCTGAAAAGAAACAGAACTTCAAAACAAAATTTTGAAGTATTCTGACAGAAAGACGAATCAAGAAAATGTGAGAGTATAATTTTTTCTACAATAAATTATACTGTCCAATTTTTTTGGTTTGTTTTTTAATATGATGACTTCAAACTTCATTAGAAATTTTGTTTCTTTTCACCCCAGTGATTCTAATCACCCCATTTTATGGTAGCATATTATGAATAAATTATGAGCGAAACTTAGTGTAAATGTCAAATTGTCAGCTAAGTCTTCACAAACACTTCTGACAAGGCCAGATTTACCATCTCTACATTCTATTACCTGGCAAACTTAAACCTAACTCAAAATTGTGTAATTAAGTATCATAATAACACAAATTTTAATTATTGGCAATTATTTTTATAGCCTATATTTAATGTATCCTTACACCAAACAAAAAAAAAAAAGAAAACTTGAAATTAAATAGGGCTGACTAGATCTGTGATATATCAATATAGATACAGTTTACAAAAAAAATCAATTTATCCTTACACTAAACACAAAAATTAAAAATTGGTATGAAATAGGGCTGACAATCTATATTTCAATATACAGTTTACAAAAAATCAATTTAAGATGTTTTGGAGGAGTGTTGTTTGATATCTAAAGTGTAGCCTACTTTGTGATGAATGCATAACATTAGACAGCGATAAGTATTAGGTATGGCAAGGTATAAAAGCCACTCGTATCGTTTACAAAATGGAATTGCTGGTACTAACGAAAATCACATTCTGAGATCTAAATCACATGATGTTATATCACTTTAATTTTGGAGTACTTTCACCCACAGCATCACTACAAGCTTGATAAACTTGTTAAAGTACACATAGAGAAACAGAACTTTAGAAATGTCTGTTTTGCACATATTAATTTACACTTTAACTCCCTAGTTTGAGAAAAAATTTTTAGTTCAAAATATACACATGTTAATTACCATAATACAACTACTACATTAGTCAAACTGTTAACAAACCTGCATCATTTCAGTGTTCTCTTTGTGTACAATGTTTAACACTAGACTTGTTCTATATCTTTATACACACAGGCCTATGTATGGACATTATAAAGATCCACTTGATGAAATTAAAATAAAACAAACTGCAGGAGTATTCACTGAACACAGACCTACACTCACAGTTTATAGTAAGAGTATCCATCCACGAAATGAAATGTTCTACAATCAAGTTCACAGGTCAGAATTATCAGGGCTGGGTGTTGTACTATCCCTTCACAATACTAGTGTTGCTCATAAATGGAAAATCATGGTATCACACATTGCCGAAGCTACCTCGAAAACGCAGCTTCCATCATCGTAGCGTAGCCTAACATACAATGTCAATGATGTGTATAATTCACACAACCCATTATCAATAGTAAAATATCTTTACACAAGTAAATTATACACAGTGAACAAATGTTTATGCAACAGATTTTGTGTACTCCATAAGACTACGCTGTCATGTTTACATGAGGCCAGTGAGATTTTGAAGCTTATCCACAGCACTTTGTTGGATGGAAATAACCTCATGCATATTCCCAATGTATGCATGATCATGCACTTTAGACATTGTAGCTTTATACTGTTTCCGCAGGTAAAAAGTAAAACGCCAAACCAATGCAATTTGCTTTGCAATTCTGACTATATGCCACACAACATTTTATTCGCCATACTTCTATAAATTAGTTTCACAAAATAATAGAAATAACTTTAACATTTTCCGCCATATCCTTTCATGCTTGTTTTTGCTCCAACAAGAATGCAACAAAAATAAGCTGAAATAAATTAACAAATAAATAAAGAAATTTTATGTTAGCAATATGAAAATACTTAAAAGATTACTGTGAATTAAAGAACTTAACTTATATAATAACTTATGACAGTTGACACATGCCGCATATTGCTAGTATTCTGAAGCGCCGCTGTCACACCCCCCGCCATCTTAAACTAGTATCCTCAATGTAGGTCCCCCCAGTAGACACGTGCCGCGAGACACGTGCTGTGAGGCCAGGCCGGCCCGGGGGCGGATAGGCAGTTGACACGCACAGGAAAAATGCCGAGTTAAGCTAGCAATTCACCGACAAGGGAGTTAAGACACATGCAAAGGGGGGCGGCGGCTAGAATATCGCAGACGCACCCTGAATGAGACACGTGGGAAGGCGGGCGGCGCCTGGAAGCGCCACAGAGACGCCTATAGTGGAGATATGCGAGAAAAGGCTGACGGTGACGGGCGGTATCGCCGCCCCCCCCTCCCTTTCCCGAGTAAGACGCATGAGAAAATGGACATGTGCAGAGGTAATGCAGAGGTAAGCTAGAGTTTTGCCGACACACCGCTAGTTAGAAGCGTGAGAAACGCTGACGGGGTTTGACGTTGACGCCAATGCGCCCCTGGTGAGACACGGGGGGAGAAGAGGGAGGATCTGGGGTGTCGCAGAAGGGGAGCTAAGAGTCCCGACACGTGGAGGAAGGAGACAGTTGAATCCTCGCGCCGAGAGGCGGCGGTTGGGTGGGGGCTCCCCAGGAGCACCAGGCCGGGACGTGAAGTTAGTCAGTCGTATCGTGGAGTCGCCGAGGAGAGAACCCCGGAACAGTTAGTCGAGTGAGTCAGTCAAGTCAGTCGAGGCCGGGTAGCGGATCCCGGCAGGGCCAGTCAGTGATGTAGATTCAGTCATGCCGTGGGGTCACCGAGGAGTGAACCCCGGAACATTCAGTCATGGAGAGCCGTCATAGAGGCAGCTGTATCCATCACGCCAACGAGATGAAGCCGAGGGCCTGTGAAGGGCCGCCCAGCTAACCGGACCTCAACCTACCGCCGGAACAACCTCAACAGGAAATACAGCTAAGTATCAGCGTCTGTCGCTCAAGGGACCTTCCCCGACGCCTAGCATTCCCCCACGGCATCAGAAGCAGTTAGCACGAGTACATTAATCTGCCATTAAGGCTCATAACTGATGGGGAACAGTCTCGCAGGGTCAGTGTATGTGTTTGTTTCCGGTAAAATATAAACTTTTTTAAACATTAACTGGGAGTCAAAGTTATTGTTTACCCCTATTCAACATCCAAGGCACCCATAGTCTGTGCCTGGTAAAGGTAACTCGTACCCTACAAACCATCCTGTATACCACAGGTGGCGAGTAGCGTCACAGTACAAAATATATAACGTTAAATATTTTGTATTTTGGTATTGGCAATACGGATGTTGGTTCACATTTTAAGAGCTCATTACATCCATTAAAGTTTCGCCCCTCCTGTTGCTGACTGTGAATTGTTATGGACTAATCATACTTTAGAAAATTATTTTGTTATTTGGATTATGCCAATTCTGTGGTTTTCCATTTGTAAGATTTGCATGTTTCTTTACAATACCTATTGGTCATATTCTTGTAGTAATGTTATTTAAAGCCCACTTTAACCCATATTTTATATTTTACCACTTTCTTTAGAATCAACAGTCCTCTAAGCTAAAGTAGGCCTACAAATATGAAAATCAGCTACTGAGTAACATAGTTCAGTTATTTCCAAATTGATGCCCAGTTACATTTCCTTTGAAATTAACGAAAAGTATTTGAAGTTACTATATCCACTAAAGTAACTTAAGTTTACCAAACACTGGTATTGTAACGTACTGAACTGTAACTGAAATGAATCGTAATCAAATTTTAATACTATGAATATATTCTGCCACAAAGTTTCAACAATTCCTTTGCATTGATTCCTAAAAGAAGAGACTAATATAATTTGCATCATGTAATTAATTTAAAAGTATCATTGAAGCCAAAATGAATAACACAAATACACTCAAAATCTACTGGAGGGTGATCAACATTTTATAAACTATATAAACAGTAGTAATATTCTTAATGTTAACTTTAATTTTCTTAATAAAGGCTTCATATGTAGTTTAAGGGTGGGTTATTTAATCCATACCAAATTCAGTGCTTGAGGGGTAAGAGGTTAACAATACTGTTATAATTAAACAACCAAAGATAAGAATGTTATGACATTTGTGATGCAGTCAATGTCACAAATTTTAAACATATTAAAAATGACTGTATTTCATGGCTTTACGGTGTAATATACTGTATACATCTGCAGATACAAATGTTAGGAATTTTAATGTAATCATATTAAGATTTGTAAATTTTTTGTTTGTTAAGATAGTTTCACATGAAATCTATAGTTAGAAGTTCCTTAATTTCCTTCACTTATCCCTTGCAAAATATTTTCATTCCACAAACTTATATAGTTAACAAAACAAACGGCTATGTCTTATCGACATCTCATGACAATAGTTCAAAATGGCCACCAGCCACAGTTTCTCACATTTCCCACAAAATCAAAGATAACAAACAGTTTATAATTTTGTTGTTGTAAAAACACTTTTTGGTATCATATTGGTACTATTTTTTACAAGCTACAAAATAAAATTTTGTTGTGCATCCTTATACAATGCTTTTTCAACAGATTTGTGCAATTTTACAAGTGATTTTAGTACCTAGTTTTTTTTTGTACATTGTCGAATGTGTATACACACACTATGGCTCGACTAGTTTGGAATGGGGTAAGTAGGTACATCAAAGATTCCCGAATGTGCTTCTGTGCTAAAAGATGAATAGCTCTGAATACTGTCTTCATGCCGACTAATATTTTTGTCGGCTGCAAGACAGTAGATTTGTGACAATATCTGCAGTTAACGAAAAAAACTTGGTATAAGCACCCTGGTGTCTGGCTTGTGACCTTGCAACATTACATCAGCTGGAGCCACTACTAATATGACCTTGGCTGGCGACCGCCAACCACGCTATTTAGGGAACTTTAACTCTATGAGTGCAGTTAACAGCCAGCTTACTGCAAGTAGGCGCACTGTTGTGGCTGATTCCCCCATCACCCTTTTCCATTTATTCAGATAGACCTTTTATAATTATTGTCATTCCAGAGCAGTGAGGTTGCAATTCTGCACCTTAGAAGTAAGTTGTAGTAACACATTTACTTTAAACTGGATTTATAACACTTTACCTCAAAGGTAGAAATTAAAAAAAATGACTTGGTTAGCTTGTTAGTTAGTGTTCCACGTCAATCCAAGAATGCGTATGTGAAAAGCTGAAAGCTTTATCGCCAGCATTACTGAAATTCTCTTGTTTCACTGTAAACACCAAAAGCAATTTTAGTGAACATGCATCAAATCAGATTCCACTTGCCATGCGCCTTTACTTAGCTCAGCTTTTTTTAGATGATGAATATAGGTTTGGGCTGTTCATGGTTAACTAATCACTTTTGAAATCAACTTCTGAAAAATGTCACTGCCCTTAGCTGCATATATTCACACACACTGGCATGCGCCCAGAGGGAAAGTAGTTCCATGTTTTAATTGTAAAATTAAAAGTGTTAGGTAAGCATTTGTGAATACTGGAATTATTATTTTTTACATTCTCTTTTATAATGTACTGGCTTACTGGCGTTGCTGTGGCATAAAAGATTTTGGTTCTATTCATTTCTGTGTAATTAATTGAAAGAAGTATATGTATTTTCAAAATCTTTATTATTGAAGTACTTGTTTGTATACAATGTTTTTAGTTTTACCATCTTCCGCGCGCATGAATAAGTTGGATGGTTTTCCCACTCTAGAACACGACACATACAATTGGCCATGCGAAAACATTCTGTTTCTAAATCTATTCTGCACATTTGCAATGACTGCCCTTGAGCTTTCTTTATTGTCATTGCAAATGCCAATCTGATTGGATACTGTGTTCTTTTAAAGTGAAAGGGAATTTCTGATGGAATAAATGGAATTCTGGGAAGAAGCACATCTTCTCCTTTGAAAGCACCTTTCAAGATGGTAGCTTCTATAGTATTGCCCATCATTTTTTTTTATTACAAGGCGTGTGCCGTTGCAAGGTTTTGGTGGATTCATGTTACGAAGTAAAATGACTGGCACTCCTATTTTCAATTTTAATATATGTGGAGGCAATCCTGGAACATCAAGCAAATTTAGAAATTCTGGTGGATAATTTACTGCTTCATTTTCGTTTAATGTTACATCCACAGATTTGTATGTGACATGTTCGCTTGGGATTTTCTCAAGGCTGCTGTCGTTTATTTCGTAAACATCTTTAATTTTTGCTGCAAGTATTGCTCGCTCGCTTATCCAATTGTGAACAACATAGTTAATTGCGATGTTTGGAAATTGTGATCTATCAGTTCACCTTTAGATGTAACCACAGTACAGAAATTTTGTAGAAATGTAATTTGTCCTGTAATGTTATCTGCAGGCAATGTTCCATTTCCAATTTCCAACAATGGGCGTGAAAATATTCCTGAAGATGGATCGTTGTGCAATTGGACGCGCATATTTGTAGTTAGTTTGAATGATTTAACATGTTGCCATAAAGGTGAAAATTTAGGGCACGCATATATTTCATCTGCCGGTGTAGAGCGAGGAATCACAGGCAATGTTTGTCTAAAGTCTCCTGCGAGCAGTACTAATGCATTCCCAAATGAGTGATACTTCCCTGCAAGTCTTGCAATGTTCTGTCGAGAGCCTCCAGAGATTTTTTGTGGGCCATTGTGCATTCATCCCATACTATGTATGATCTTGCAATTTTGCAACACTTTTCCCATTCCAGATGTTTTGGAAATGTTACATGTGGGATTTTCAGTTGCATGCAAGTTTAAGGGCAGCTTTAAAGCTGAATGCGCCATTCTGCCTCCAAGTAGGAGTGTAGAAGCAATTCCGGAGGATGCTAGTGCTAACGCAATTTCATTCTGTGATCGAACCGTTGCTAAAATGAGCCTAATGAGAAATGTTTTTCCAGTACCTCCTGGTGCATCTAAGAAGAAGAGTCCTCCTCTTTGATTGTTCGCTGTATTCATTATTTGATCGTAGATGTTTTTTTTGTTCGTTTGTGAGTCTAGGAACGTTCGATCATATGTATGACAGTAGATCGGCTGTGTTATAGCTCTGTTCACGAAGCAATTCCCTTTCCAACGTGGCAGAAGCAGAACGATTGGGTGATGACATCCCGAATTGAGCAAGAAGCTTTTTTCAATTTCTAAGCAGAGGTCCTTAATCAGAATTAATGCTTCATTGTAAATATCTGGCGTGAAATCCAGGTTCAGATCCATATTGATTTCTCTGAATCGTCGCAATAAGTCTTCAGCCATATGCGATTTGTACTTTTCTCATAGTTCTGATGGTGATGAAGGTGAGCAAGCAGTTAGTATGATTGCCAATAGCAGACATATTTGATGAGGATTCGATGTTGCGTACGCATCAGCTAGGCAATCTTCCCAATGTTTATAATCTTCCTGCAATCAAAGTGCTTGGCATGCAGCACGGTACGTGTCATGAGTAATTCCTCCGACAGTTCTTAAATGCTGGAATGAAGTCGGTCTGCGAACATTAACCAATAGAAGACAAAGATAAAAGCATTCAGCTTGATTGGGATGCACAGTGTAAATTCTCCCTAATGTATTTTCTTCGAAGATACCATTGTGACCGCTAACTCGTTTTCCTCGCTTTCTTCTTTCAAACGATTTTCTGGTTGCATTCCACGTGTAATATGTAAGAACTTCTGCGTATAACAGATTTTTCGCAAAGTCATCATTTTGGCATAAGGAAAACAATGTTGTGAGGGTTGTTGCTGGTGGATTGATTGCTCTATCTCGTATGTTAGCCTCTCTGAAATATACTCTTTGACCATTTTCTAAGTGAACAGCTAAATTAACTACTGATGGATTTTGTTCGTGTATTGGAAGAGATAGTATTCTCCATACTGCTTCGTTGCTACTTAAATATCTACCAATTTGGTACTGAGTAATTTCATCTCATGCAGTATTTTCTTTTGACATCCCGAATAGTGCCATGTCTCTACCTTTATTTACATATTTGAAGATATATTTGATTGAATTTACTGAGTTGCAGTATTCAACATTTATGTGCGCTTGGTATGTTTTTGATAGCAGTGGGCAATACGGAACGACCCAGCGGTTGTCTATTTCGATCTCGTTACCTCTCACAATGATGGTGGTTGTTCTCCCACTATTTTCTGGAGATCTTCTTTTGTAGAGTGGGTCGCCATCATTGCCTGTAACGGTGTTTGCTACTTATGCCTGAGGATATCTTTTTGAACACTTACCATGTACCATGCACGGTGATGTAGGATTGATAGCACCGCAAGGTCCGTGAATCATGTTTTTAGTCACGACTTTGTGCAATCCTTTGTCAGTGTTGGCGTCGGATATTTCAGCTGATATCACCTCGTCAATTTCGCTGGAATTGATCTTGGTATATAGCCAGATTAGAATATGGGTGTGCGGTAATCCTCTTTTCTGCCATTTTATGGAGTACATCCAGCAACGCACTTGGCTGAAAACTTCACGTTTAGTCATGAAATCCATCAATTATTAAAATTTTTGTCGAAATATACGTGTTGTGACATCATATCTATGTATTGGCGTTTGTCCAGGAAGCAAATTGTTTTTTGTTTCTTCCCATTGCTGGATTACACGTGAATGTAATAAATAAAATAAGTCTGGCCGTCCATGGTTGCGAACGTACGCAATGGCATCATGCGCGTATTTGTGCATGTGCCTTGGGCTACCTGTGTATGTTGCCGGTAATATTGTGAGACATCCAACGTTAGTCATATTGCCATCATTAATTACTGCATCACGCAAATTAATATATTCTTCCAAATGAAACTTTTGTTGATTTAATTGAATAAACAGAAGATGTTCTGATTTGATTTTCGCGTACATGTCAACAACGAATTGATGAAACAATTGCCTGCATTGCCGTATGTGGTTGTCTTCATTTTCACGAATCATCAAATGATACGAATAATAATTCATTGCGCTGACTTTTTTGTTTGTTTCCCCACAATTGACTGGATCTACCACTTTAATGTTGAAGTGATATTCATTGTGACCATCCCAGAAAATAAGTGGATATTGGAGAGGATCATAGCAACGATGAGTGTCGGATACTCGCTGCAATTTTCCATTTCTTCAATAAAGAACAATATCTCTGTTGTCGAATTCCTCTCCAACAATAAGAATAGCCACTTCGTCAATTGATGGTGCATTGAATCTTCGCTCATGTTGACCGCAGGCGTTTTGTCAGGTCAAATAACAATTTTATGACTATCAGACTGCATTCGGTCTAGTGCTGTTTTGAACAATCTTATTAAGTTGTTTTTGCCATGAAGCATTTCTTGCAATTGAGAAATGATTGACCTTTTTATGCCTGAAGCAATCGCGCAACGTGTATTCAATTCATCGTTCTTGTCACCGATGAAGTATATTTGCAAGAACTTATCACCGCCGTCTGGAAATGGGAGCAAAGAGCCGGCTCTATGATATATTTGGCCTTGCACTTTGAACGTAGACAAGAAATTGTCTGTAATTACGTTTGCTCCGAAAGACGTCATTTGGAAGCATGAGTTATGTTTCCTGATGTTTGCAAGGAAATGCTTTGAATTGGTAGAAGATCCGGCAAGCAAGCTTTTCAATGGCTCTTGTGGGTCGGCAATTTTAGGCAGTTGAACTTTCCCGCCGGCGCAACACATGCCTTTCGTTTCAGCATGGAATTTCAATGCTTTGCAATGAGGACATACTTCATCCATAGCGCCGATGACAACATGAGATTTTGTACTGTAATTTTCATTCGGGTCGTGCCGGAAAGCTAGGCGACTATAATAACGGACTTCCCTTGATGATGTATCTTGGCATCATTCAGCTCTACTGATTATTCCTTGATATCTTAATTCTTGGCAACGTTCATCTGAAGCAGCGCCACGCGCTCGCCTTGCTCGCAAACGCTGATCAGAGATTCTGACTTCATGTTACTCCAGCGATTCCTGCGCACATCTCTCAGCCATTCTGAGCCGATCTCGTTCGACGCTGCTCCTCAGTTTGGCTCGCAACTTCACGTCGTCTTGCTGTAGCTCGGCGATTGCGACGTCCAATGTTTGGTCTTGTGCGTGGCATTCTGAAAACAATAAAAAAAAACATTGAGAACAACAAACTGAAATGTTCAAACAGACAGCTGTCAACAAAGGCGCTTCATGACCCGAAAGCATGGTAAAAATGAGCTTTTTACAGATATGTACCCTTGCAGGTAATACAGATAAAAAATAAAGGTGTACAAACACTCGTGGGAATGAAAGAATGGTTTATAAAAAAACAGAATGAAAATTGGTTGGTTTTTTCGGGGTTATATGCGTCCAAACAAACTGACACTATATATATATATATAGTGTAAAAATTAGCAAATTTGTAAAATCATTACCTTAATAGTAATTTCACAGATTCACTTGACCGATGCATGAATAAAGTGATAAGGTCCATGGCAATATTAATGTTACATATGGGGGATGAATACATAATGTGCAATTAAACAGATCTTAGGCAGGGCTTTAAAAGTGCTCAGTTTACTGTGAACAGCTTATATAAGCTAATGGCGATGCTAACGAGGTAGTATTAATTTTGTCCATAATCTCTTTTGTTGTTAAATATAATTACTATATAAAGGGTTTCGTTGATAAGAATAAGTGTTGTGTATTAAGAACAATATTAATATATCATAACATGAATATCAGAACTATTATGCATGCAAAACACGCACCTTTATCTTTGCTAACATAATAAGTTATTTGTCACATGAAATCCTACAGTACATGGAATATCTTAAGCTGTTACAAGTTAATTATGCCTGAAGAATGCTAAAGTGGAGATGAAATAAAACATGCTGATGGTTGACCTGAATTACCACCTTTCACCCATTGATGTACCACACAGTCGAGACGAGCTGCAGAATGAACGTGGATAAGAACATATATTCTTACTTGGATTCTAACAGGAACAGAGCTTCATCTAAATAGCAGTTAGATGTGATCTCAAAGTTCATACATTGTTTTGAATTTTGGTTCCATGTGCATGCGTCAATTAAAATAAATAATTTAGATTGGCTATTATGCTATAAGCCAACTGATTATGATATTTGTTGTGATATTTCTTCGCCAGTAGAGAGGAGGTGTAAAATTTTTATGTATAAAATGGCCAGACTGGGGCCATTTCGTGGAGGTATTTTGCTCCCATCTGCGTCATCGTGCATTTGAGATAAGTATTGTATTAAGAGACCCTTCTGGTCAAAGCTATTATAGACATTTGGCACTCCATATTTTTTGTTAGGTTTTCATTATGAATAATTTTATAAGCATGATTGCCTGTGTTTAGTGTATTTTCTTGTAAAGTATAAAGTATTCAATGTGATATAACTATATTTGGAAAAAGCCATGTGGCGTGTAAATAATGTAATCATCCTAAGTTTTGATTATTCTCGTGTAAGCAACTTTTATTAATGCTTTTGTAATAACACATTGGGGCATCATTTTTATATTTATATAACTATTGATACCACTTTTTTTGGTATAAATAAAGGCTTAAAATTGTATTAAGGAAAAAAAAACAGGTTTTAAAAAATGAAATTTTACCTGTAATATAGTTATATATAAGAAATTTTCTGCTATATAAAATGATATTAAGAAACTTTTCTTGTTTCACTGGGCATGTAAAAGGGTTCCTGTGGCAAAGTATCCTAGATTTTCTCCCATGTCTTTAACTTATTCTGGTTTTAGGGGGATGAGGAGTTTTGACCTGTTTAAGAGAAAGAATTAAAATTAATATTTTCTTACTATTTGTCAACTGCTGAGTGGTGGTTAGTGGACTTGGGATGGTCAGGGTGCTGGTGACGATACCCTGGGGTCACAGGCCATTCACGGTTACTTCACAATTTTCTGAAGCCCTGCTGAAGTTCTACTTTTGGTTACCGATTACGTATCCTTCCGCTACATGTAAACTTTAACACTGCCATGTGACTATGTTTTAACTGTCAAATGCTTGTTATCTGTTTTCAGCTGTTCAAATAATTTAATCATATTTCAAAAACCATTTCTTAACAATGTCTATGGTGATGATAGTTCTTATGGTTATTAATTTATAATGTTAATATATTTGTTATACACGACATAGCACATTACACATAATACACTTTAATATTTTGCTGCAACTGTGTTTAACCCTGTTATAACTGTGGGGTAAAGAACTGTAGTATTTAACCTCTGGTTATTAATATGTGTAGGGTTATTTTGTTTAATGGACAGTCTTAGTTGGAATAAAAATTAAAACAAAGTGACAACCAGTCCAATAAGACACAGTAAATTCAAGCAGGCAACTCGTGTCACATATTTATTGTATGGAGGAACAACAAACTTAACAAATATAGTAGTGAACATGCACACAAATATGCCTACCGTAACTTTTATTCTACTCATATTTATATATATTGGTACTTACTGTTTTCTAGGTTTATTTCATTATTTATTTTAATATATCTGGCTGGGGTTAGTATTTCATTGGGGTTGTGACAAACATTCAAATCACAGAAACGTAAGCAAGTTGGACAATTGTGTTTCAAACACCTAGGGCAAAATTACGACTATGTGATAAACAGACGTGACTTTCAAACAATTAATTTCGCAATAAAAACAGTTCATGGTTAAAATGGCTAAATTTCGTACATCCTATATTTGCAATCACATTCACAGACACTGGTCCAACATTATGTAATGGCAACATTACTCTTTCACACACACAGCCGTCACGACACACTTTACAGTATATTTATTCCTGCCGTAGAAAAACATATTTATCACAACATAGTAATTTGCCTAGGTATTTTAAAAAAACATGAGTACAAACTTGACACTTTGTTCAAAAACATGCCATGTCATGTCGGGGTCGTCAGTCACCACATCTGCCAACTTCGGATTTGTAACCGTCCCGCCATCACACCTAAATATATTATAATAAGTATTAAAACTATAAAATATCATTTCGGTTGTAAATTAAAAATTCAATAATCATAATTTTTGCTGTAATAAGAATGAAATATGGTAAAATTGAAAAAATGAATAATTTTTCTGCTACTACAGGCGCTATGAAATTTCCCAAGAGAGAGAGAGCGCGACAAGCTCCGCTCTGCCTATTGAATTTTCTTCCTCGAATGAAAAAAACCACGTTACTAGGGCCTACACAGTCATTTGCGCTGATATTTCTAACTGAAACAATGAAATACATTTCCTTCAGTGCTACCTAAAAATTCAAATATATCAATAGGCAATGTTTAATTTGCAAATAGCATACCAAAAAACTAGATAAAAACAATATTTATCTGTTAACTATTTCTTACGAGCCATTGCCAACACATCGCAGTTCTTACTGTTTTTAATTCATATGTAATACAAAATAAATATTACAAGTTATAGGAGACACTAAGTTAAGTTTCATTTATTGAAGAATACAGTACTTTAAAGTTAATCACAGTGTTATAATTTTGTGGTATACAAGTTATTGAAAAAACAGGTTAACATGTTACGCTGACGCGTGGCGTATACATGGGATAGGCATTGCGCTGTTTCCACACCCTGCTATATTTATCCAGGGCAGGTAGCCAGCCAGCCAGCCAGGGCAGGCAGCTGACAACGAAACTTCCGGGGAAACACCCTTGGGACAGTTCCGACTTGTAAGGACACGGGGAAGAACCGAAGCCGAATGAAAGAGGGTAAGTTCCGAGAAATAGCTGATAGATAAGCCCTCAATGAAGGAAGCCGGGGAGCCCCCGACGAGAATAAGTGCAGACCCAGCTCCGTAGGAATCCCCACCACAGTAACTTCACCCTCCCTCCACCCTAGTCGGAGCATACAAGCTGCTGACGAGAAGCAAAATCATGCACATAAACGTGCAAGGTACACAGGGGATTTCCAGATTTCTCTCTCTAGAAACTGCTGACAGCTAACTTGAATATAGTGGGACACGAGTTAAATTCACGAGGCAGCCAAAGCGGAGGGCAGTTATTCAGAGGAGTTGTTGAGAATCAGTTGAACCCGCGCCGTCGAGAGGCGCTGGACCAGTGCGTGAGTGAGAATCAGTCAGGCAATCTTATCGCACGCAGAGAAGCGGCAGTCGGGTGAGCCAGTTGAGGCCGGGATTCGGATCCCGGCCGAGTCAGTTGTCACCAGCCGAGACGGGAGTTGTTCGGCGGCATAGCCGCGAGACGAGTTAAGTGTTCAGCCGAGACGGGAGGCGAAGGAGACACGGGAGTAGGCAGTCGTGTGACGGGAACAGTGCCGAGAACTTATGAGTAAATTCCCGGAAACGAGTGGCAGCCCCATACCAAGAGGCGCCATTCCCCGAGAATACGTAATCGTGCGCCAGATGGCGACGAGGCAAGCAGTCAGTCAGTCAGTCAGTCAGTAAGTAAATTGTGACATCACCAGGGAGAGAACCCAGGAACAGCCGAAACTTCAGGTGTAAATCTCCGAGACAAACCAAGTAGAAGTGCCGAGAACTTACGAGTTCATTTCCGAAAATGTAGTGGCAGTTTCTGAGGCGGAGAAGTCGGGAGCGCGAGAGGAGTCGTGGCAGACATCGACGTAGGAGAGGGGACGCGAGGTCTCCGACGAGGAACGCCAGCCGAGATCAAAGAGAAAGCACGAGTCCCGGGAAACCAATCCCGGACTTCCGAGAGGGAAGATGCCAGTGGAGTACAGCACGCCAACGAGAGCCAGTCCGAGTGCCTGAAAAAAGGCCACCCCACTCACTAGGCCTCAACTACCAATGAAGACAACTAACCAAAAGCCGCAGTCACAGATAATTAGAAACGTCTCGATTCAAACAACCTTTCCCGATGCATAGCATTCCACCCACCAGCCCTTCAGACCTACGNGGGGGGGGGGGGGGGGGGGGGGTTCAGTCTCGCCAGTGTGTGTAAATACCTCTGTTACCTTCAGACAAATAAAATACTGGTGTGTTAACAAACGGAAAATAAGAGTATTTGTTTACCCCTAACACAACCACCAAAGGTGCCCTTAGTCTGTACCAAACTATAGTAACTAAGTACCCTACTAGCCATCATCCTGTATACCTAAGGTGGCCTAGTAGCGACAAGTTAAAGCCTAGGGTGATTTTTCAAAGGTTTGTTTCAAAACATCCGAAGAAACCGTGAATGGACTTGTGCCTGCGAAGAACTAAACCGTGACAAATAACAGTGCTTCAGACAGAGGTGCAATCACATCTACAAACACTCACTGCTACCAACTGTAGACATTATCACTCTTCATTACATGATATCAAGCTGCCGTTCCTGCGTTAACACCGTACCTGGTCATCATTTCACTTGCACCGCTTGTATCCTGGCTTAATCTCTAGTTGTCTAGGCCTGGGACCATGTGCTGGTGGCCTGTGTGTGTGATCTGTCACCCAAGGTGTAACCAAGTCCTAATCTGCGTTATTAACATGGCACACACCACAGTCTCACCCACCTTCCAGCAGCACCTACTTTGACAGCACANACCCACCCATTCTCTCTCGCAGGCGGTCTCTGCGAGTGTAAACAAACCGAGTGATCCAGCGCTATGCCGTATGTTTTTGCCTGTCAATGGCAACACACCGCTCTCTCTCATTCTGCTCCACGCAACATTCTCTCATCTTTGCCCTACTTAGTGTCTACAGAACAGCGCAGCAATGATCAACCTATGCTCAAGACGATGTGCGTTGGCATATCGTATGTTGTCAATTTCTTTGCATATCTTTATTTCTGTCACATTAGGGTAATTCCAAGTGTTTATTGTATGTGTTTATTTCTCAACTAGTCCTTCTTTAGGCCTTCACGGTAGTGTTTATTTACAGCCACTTCTCCAACTTGACTGACGTGCACCACTGTTTATCATGTTTAATTTGTTGTTTACCCTAGTGTTATTGTTTACCATGTTAATCTTCAAAATTTGCCAATACTTACCTTATGCTTGTACTCTAGTAGCCAGTTTACTTAATTGCTTATCAGTGTTTATCTTGTTTACTACGTTGTTTATTCTAGTGTTTATCATTGTTTACCATGATTATCTTACATATTGGCCAATTTACACCTTTATGTGTGTGCCCTAGTAGTCGGCTGCATTATTGTTTATCAATGTCTGCATTGTTTACATAGTTGTTTACCTTTGTTTACATTTACGTTTTCTTCAATTGAGTGTATCTGTGTGTGTTCTTCTTGGCATCATGCCATGTTTTGATGCCCGATACTTTGCCATTCTTCATTTTTCTCCATTTTGTTTACCTCGTCCTGCTACGATAAAAAAATGTATACCTTTGTTGCATGCAAGTGCGGCAGTCAGCCACTCTCGCCTGCCGGCCACAGCATGCCACTCTGCACTGCGATGCCCTGCGTCGCACGTCACCTAGGGACATGACGCTTAAGGCGTACCAACAGGCGCATCCACCGGCATCCCTGCATCCTGGGTGGTGCCCTGTTTGGCACTGCCGCACATTCTTGTGACGCCATCATGCAACTGCACCATCGTCATCGAGGACCTATGACCCTGTCACTACCCCACTCCACTAGCTTCATCAGCGAGACAGCCAAGCATTGTGCCCAGCTCTCACAGAGGAACTACGCCCTCCTCAGCAGCCATTCCAGCACCACGTCAGCGGGGCTCCCATTCTGCCTCACCACATCTCCCTTCCACTCCGCACCTGGGGCCAATACCCCCTGTGGCCTTGGCGAGAGTCATGTCCACCAACCTGCTGCCACTAGAGGCGCAGTTGGATCATCAAGCTGCAGCGGACGAACGGCTTCCAGAAGGGGGGGGGGGGCGTATGATGTGCGCCGCATCCCTCCTCCCTTAGCCCGTTTGTCCCGTTTCACCTGCGCAGCTGCGATGTGCCCTTTACTGGGGGAAGTCAGCCTGAACGTGGCGGTTACACCTCCATGACTCCTACCCTAACTGCACAACATCCGAGGCACTGCCGGAGTCAGGTGACCGTTCCACGCTAAGTCTTCAAGAGGTAACTTTTGAGGGCATATTAATTCCGGTCAACCACAATCACCAAACAACCCCCAGTAAAGTTGCCACCAGTGAGGGGGCCACAATGGCTATAGAGTTCCAGCAACCCCCTTCATGCGCACCCTCTTCACATGTTACATACCCGTGTGTGTATGTGCGAGTAGTGTGAGTGCGGCCTCACACATAGGCGATTTTTCTGAAAGTACATCTATTACTAAATTGAAGTTAAATAACTCTTGATAAAGAATTTTCTTTTTTTCATAGCCATTCAGGCATGGCTTCCCACACCCCTCCTAGGGTGAGAGTGGGATTTGCCCAGCTCGAGCCACCCAATGCCGCTTTTTCATAGTCAAATTTTAGAGGATAGTTATTTTCTAAATTTCTTTATGGTAGTGTAATTGTGCTTTTAATTAAATGAACAAGGTAATGGACTGAGAGAGACAGCCATGGAGCTTTGGAACAATATATTGCTTAAATGGTTTACTGCCAACACTGAGCACTGCCAGGGGTGGTCACGCGTTGTGTGCCTCTGGGCCTTCACCACATTTTGCATTAATCACATTGTAGCCTCAATAGTTAGTCTTATTATGGAACCACAGTTTATTTTTCGTCACCTAGATGCAGCACCACCCTCATGTTCCGCCAGCTGAAAATCGCCAGGATCGTAACACCGTAATTGTTCATCGGCTGTGCGCCATTTTCTATCAGCTTAGGTTGCCAACACGCCGTAGTCATTGGAACAATTTACGTGCCTCCCAGGAGGAATTTTTGTAGTGAGTAAAATGACTGTTTTGGTAAATGGTGTTATATTTCTTTGCTGGCTGCTTCATGGCCATGTAATTTTTGGATCTTCTACCCACTGGTGCACCGTACCCCCGATCATGGCTTTATGATGGTTTGGCATGTGAAACATGTGAGGAGGCCTGCATCTTCACTAGGCAGGCAGACAGGTATAACTTTGCAATAATACGACGTCATCATCGGCACGGGGTGAGTCCAGGAGCAGCCACGTGGGCGAATGGCCCACCCCCAGAGAAAAGTCTCTTCTCAACCAAGCTGGCGCCCTTATGATCATAATGAACCTAAACAAGCCTTCCAAAAATATGTCACCGCAAATTTCCAACACCTTTTACCTGCTCCTGAGCACGCGACAAACCGTCTGGTTACTATGAGTCATAACTGAGTTTAAGTGTTTGTTGCTCTGTATGTAATTGTTCAGGAGACATTCCTGGGCATATTATTTACATTTTACATAACTGGCCTTTTTTGGGTGTAATGCTTCAACTCAGTTCCTGCATTTTTTTTTTAAATAGTTACTTTTGAGAAGGCCCTTGAAGGTAATAAAATTCCAGTTGTTAATAACATAGAATTATAAACTACTTCAACATATTTTTCAGCAGCTGCCACATAAAACAATGTTCACATGTCGTGTCTTGTTTTTAGTTGAGCTACTATAATATAGGGTATCCACATAAAAACCTCTGTGATTTAAAATTGCAATATGCAAAAACCTATTACTCACAGAAGCTTGTGGTTTGCGGCATCATGTAAAACAATTCAAAAAAGGTTTTTTTTTCTTTCAACTTTCTAATAAGTGCTTTTGTTTCAGCTGCTAAATAATTAGCAATGATGGTGACAGCACAATATAGAGCACAAAGCGTGATGTGTTATGCAGAAATAAAATTGCCAATTGATGTCCAAAGAAATTTCTAAAGTGTATTTGTATGGGTACCACAAGATGCAAAGACAGTTAAGTCCTGGTACGACAAGTTTCTAACCACTGGGAGTGTTAACCAACAATCAGGTTCTGGTAGAAGATGCATGTCTGATGAAATAGTAGAGGAGATCAGTATACCCTCCCAGATAAGTCCATCAAAGTCAATTCTCAGAGTGTCACAAGAGCTGAACATCCTACACTCAGCAGTTTACAAGATGCTGCATAAACAAATTTGTATGTATACAAAGTGCAAAATGTGCAGATGCTGCAACCATGTGATACGCAACAAAAATGCTAACAGTTTATTATGGAGCTGCTGGATCGGATCGAGGAAAACCCTGGCTACCTGGGAAATATGATTTTCGGTGACGAAGCAACCTTTCACACATCTGGGAAGGTTATTCTGTACAATGTTTGGATCTGGGGTTCCAAATACCCCTACAGTTTTCAAGAACATGTTAAGGACAGCAAAAAGGTGAATTTGTGGTGTGCACTGATGAATGACAGAATTATCAGATCATTTTCCTTCATGAAGCCAACACTACAAAAACCAGGGACATGTATCTGTACATGCTTGAACAATTTACTGTCTTACCTCAGCAGCCAAACGTGATCTTCCAACAGAAAGGTTCACCACCACACTGGAATTTGCATGTTCGTGAGTGTCTGGGCAGAATTTTCCCTCAGCAATGGATAGGACACAATTGACCAACCAGATTGTCACCCTTATCTCCAGACATAACCTTTCTGTATTTTTTCTTGTGGGGTTATGTGAAATACAAGATGTACACCTCACCTGTAAATGACATTGGTGATCTCTTTAGGAGAATTGTGGATGCCATCAGCTCCATCACTCCAGACGTACTTGTGCACACATTTGTCTATATATTTTGAGGGATATGATAGGAGCCCATATAGAAGTACATTAGTTGTTTTAAAAAACTTTTTCAGTTACTTTACATGATGAGCTTCTATGTCCAATAGTCTTTTTATATTGTTACGCGCTCGCTGCTTTGTTCCGCGCGAGTGAGGAGAAGTGAAGAGCAAAGCAGTTATATGATAGCGGTGGCGGCAAGTTATTGGAATGTTTTGAATGATGAAAGACCGATACCCAGGAACCATGTATCTGTTACAAAAAGCTAGCCGACATGATAATCCTTTTTGCGGCGTGCGCTGCTGACCTTTGTTTTATTGAGTTTCTTTATTTATCTGAAGAATTTTCTAGTGGTTTGCTGCCCTTGTTTCTCTAAGCGTGACTAGGGGTCCGTCGAACTTTCCAGGTCAAGGCCAGCAGAGTATAAATAGTGCAATGGGCCTCCGGGCCAGTTATTGGTGAATGGATGAGTGGCGGAGTTTTGGCGATAGAAGTGTCCAGCGGAAGGGAAAATTGCATCTGCGAGTATCAAGCAGTGAAGAGTGCAGCTGACAGGCTGGACTATTGAACTGGATGTGTGAGTGAGATACATTACAAAGTATGGCAGGAGATAGACTGAACGTGTGTTAATTTTGAGTATAAGTTATTTGACTATAATCAGACATTATGAAGGACATTAATTATAGTTGAAATAGATATTAAATATAGCGCTCACTGAGAAATAAAAAGAGTAATAGTGGAGATAGATAATTTAATGTTGTAAATAATAGCCGTGTAAATAAATTAAAAATAAAATTTAATTATTTTATTTTTATTAAGACCTCCATTCCTTACAAACTCTGATACACCCCTCAGGCATCTTGTAACAATATTGAAATTCAATATCAGGGAGGTTTCGTGTATATATCTATATATTCAGTGTTGATTTCAGACTGAATACAGGAAGTAATCTCTTTTTCAGTAATTGTGGGCTAAATTTAGTGACAAATATAGAACGAGTATGAGGAGGTAGTTTTTTAATAGCCACCTTTAAGGCTGAAGAGTTTTTTGCACATCATTTTGCTAGAATTAGATTTCTCATGTTGTATGTCAGTTTGTAAAGAGCTATGGGTATCTTTTTATTTTATACCAATATGAAATTGTCTCTCTGCTTTCCTTCTTCAGAGGCTGCTAACTGGCCATTCATCCTGGAAGTTGCTGATTTGTCATGCCTTCAGCCTTCTGTTTACTGGCCTCTTTGTTGTGCACATTTCTTGCATCCTTTAAAACTGATTCACTTAAAATCTAACTGAAGGTTTTTTTTTCCTTGGTTGCTTGCAATATTGATCTTGTCACTGGTATTCTGCACCATTTTTGCTGAGATCAACTAATTTTCTCATTTGAGAATTTACCAATGTCTTTAGCACACAATTGTCACTCTTCAGCTTTTCTATTTGAGTCGGTAGTCAGTTAACTGTATTTTAAAGAACTGTTAAAAGAGCTAAAAAGTTATTTGGACCTTTGCACAGTAGAGAAAATAACTCTAAATGTTCAGTTCTACAAGAAGATGAGGATTCAGCCATTATGCTTTTTGTTTTGCGAAAGAATTAAATGTTTTAAGATTAAACTTAGCACATTTTTAAGTTGGATCACTGTGAACAGAAATAAGATCATTTTAAGATTAAACTTAGCATTTTTATAAGTTGTATCACTGCAAACAGTAGTTAGATCATTTTTGTTAGCACATTTAATTGGGCAAAGATGTTGCATACACTTCTGCATAGAAGAATATTGTTGTTGTTTATAATGTTTTACAAATGCTGCTTTGAATCTCACGTTTTTCAAATCCTTCAAAGATGAACTTATTTACCATCACTAACACTATTCCTGTCCATCAAACTCATGTTATACCATGCAGTAGCGGACCCAGTTACACTTACGTCCATCTAAAAGTTGATACTATGCACACACACACACACACATACACATACACTGCCCAAGCACTTGTAAATGTTTTCCTGTTACTGACCTAAGAGTGAGGAAACATCTTTGCAAGGAAATATATAAGAAGAAATATTTGTCTGTGGCAGTAGACACAACTGTTACATTAGCCCCACTATCTAATTTAATTTTTAAGTGACTACCTTCCATGGAGACAACCATTGTCAGAGGATTATTTGTATTGCTAATGTAGACCTTGTTAGTCATCCCCATTTGTGCATGTGTCACATGGCAAAGCAAAAATTGTTTTTGTTATATAGAAATGTCACTATAAACATCATCTGACACTGGTTCTTCTGAACTATTTTGGACACTTCTGTTGCAACCACCCACAAACATGTCCACTGATAGGCAGGGTATTTTCCAGTTGAGTATGAACCTACTCGCCCACATCATGTGCATTTTTGCCTTGCTATTGCCTGTCTAGCCATGTTATGTTATACAGTATTTTTCTCTCTTATAGTTTCATTGAGTATTCTGGATTTACATTTGCCAGCATATGTTGTCACCCTAATCCTACTTGTTGCTTTTGCAGTTAACTGATGCACTTTATCCAAATTTAATGCTGCCTGAAGCATCTTGATTTGGCTCTATGCAAGTTCCGTACTTGTTACAATCGCACAGCTTTTACTATAGTCAGGTCTGGTTTAATCAATAGTTAACACTGTATCATGTCCAACTGTAAACCAAAAATTAATTGATCCCATAGAGAATCATCAAGAAAATCTTCAAACTTTCACAATTTCACCATGTTCTTCAGCTGCATGATGTACTGTGTCACAGATTCACCTTGCTCTTGGTAACATTAGTTGAATTTTAAACGTTCTGGAATCATTAGTTTTGTAAGGGAAAAGTGTTTCACTAGAATTTATACCAATTCATTGAATGTTTTGAAATATTGGAGTATCCAGGCAAGTCATTTTTTCAGAGTACTATAAATTTTAAACACGATAACCAAAATAACTACTGCAACTGTTTGTGGTTCTTCAAAAAACTGGGGCTGTCTTTCAGAGTCTGTTATACTTGTCAATATATCCAATTTACCTCATGACTTTGGTTGCATTTTTTTTGCGATATACAGAATGCCATTTACCTTGACCACCTACAAAAACTCCGTACCGAGGCTCCAAATGAAAGAGTATTTTATACAAAAATTGTACAACTGGAAGGGGGAAATAATAATGCTTGGGAGTCAGCCTTATTATATTATTTATTACTGAGATACGAGTACTTACATCAGATTTTTAAATCGCACTATGTATCTAGTGGTCAGAAGTTCAGTGTAGCTCATAAGGACCTATTTAAACATGTAGCACAATGTACACTTTCATAACATGCCACTAAATATGACAGAGAAAGTGGATATCTAATACCTGTTTGTAGTACTACCCATATGGGTACTGCGAGGGGTAGAACATTCACATTAGATATTCAAAGTGGTGACCATTGGCAGCGATACACAAGTCCAGTCACTGGATAAATGACAACTCTGATTCCTCCAGTGTTGCCTGCTGAAGAGCATTACAAGCACGCACAATACGTTCCTGCATGTTCTCTGGAGTTGTTGGAATATCTCGATAGACAGTGCCTTTGAGGTAACCCCAAAGAAAAAAGTCCAGGGGTTTTGAGGTCAGGAGACCGAGAAGGCCACTGATCTGTTTCTCCACAACCAATCCACCTACCAGGATATTTTTGGTCCAGAACTTGACATGCATACACTTTATTATATGCTGGGCATCTATCGTGCTGGTACCACATTATCATTCTGTTCCTTAGAGGTATCTCCTTCAGAAGACCAGGAATATTTTTTTGTATGAAGATGGCATACTCCCTGCCGTTTCAGTTACCATTCATGAAATAAGGTCCTATGACTTTATTGCCAACCATCCCACACCAGCTGTTAACTCACCATTGATGCTGATGGTCCACCTGTCGAAGTCATCATGAGTTCTCAACGGCCCAATAATGCATGTTCCTCGTATTCACTTGTGGCCTGAGTTGGAGAAAGATGATTCATCAGTAAAAAGAACATCTGGAAAAATGTTCAGGTTGGCGATAAGTTGTTACTGTGCCCATTGACAGAATTCTACACAATTCTGGAAATCATTCCCCTGCAATTCTTGGTGTAAGTGTACATGATAGGGATGGAATGTGTGACGTTTAAGAATGCGGTGTGTACTCATTTTCGGAATGCCAATTTTGGCTTGTTTGTGTGTGCTGACGCATGGATTTACTGCTACAGCAGCGAGGATAGCAACCTCAGCAGCTTCATCTGTGAAAGTTCTATGACAATTACATTGCTGTGGGTTCAAATTGCTTGATTCACAAAGCTTCACGAGACGGGAAAACATCCATCTGTATGGTGGGGTCTTGTCAGGGTATTGCTCTCTGTAGAGTTGCTCCGCTTGACTAGTATTATGCCAACCTTTAACAGAATGAACGACGAGTGAGCAAACCAAGCTGTTGATAATGGTAATAACAGAACTGTGTGTGTGTTTCATTATAACTCCCTTGAACGTACTACACTGTACTATAAAATAATACAAACTCATTCATCTGCTAACTTACATTATTTATAGATGAGCAGCATTTCTACCTTGTTGTTGTTGGAGTACATTTCCATTACGACAACTCTCATTTTGCAGTGTACTGTATTTGACTGAACACGGATGACTGATTGAGTAGTCGTCACGTCATGTGTCTTCCTTTGTTTCCTCTAAGCACAATCTCTATGGAATGGGGTATGCAACACTGGGTACCTGCACTGTTTACATCACCTCTACATCAAATGCAGAGAGTCAACATCATATTATACTGTACCATGCAGTGCAATTGTGCCGCAAGGCATCACATAACAGGTTTTCATGAACCCTTACAAGTCCCAATGTCTGTGGCAGTTTTTAACAATCTATTTATTAGACTGATACATTTTCATGCATTTTTGAATAGGTCTTGATGAGCTTCATTGAACTTTTGAAAAATAGATACATGGTGCCATTTAAAAAACTGATGTTAGTACTTGTATTTCACTAATAAATAATCCAATAGGGCTGACTCTCCAGCAGTATTATTTCCCCTTCCAGTTATACAATTTTTGTATGAAACACTTTTTCATTTGGGGCCGAGATGGGGTTATTGTGGGTGGTTAAGATAAATGGGACATTCTGTATATCAATGCAACACCATACTTGACCAAATACCTTACTCATCACAAGATATTAGGTTTTATTAAGATAGTTCAAGAGCCAAAAGTTTTTTCTAGTTTTCGTGAATATTTTATAGTTTCATGACATACAATGATAACTTGCTATTGGTTTCAGCAGAAGTGTTTATTGAAGTCAGAAAATGCATGCTGCAATTTCTTTGAAATCTGATGCTTGGTTCAATTGAAGAAAAGTGTTTAACTTTTGGCTTATTTAACTAAAATTTTATCTGAAAAGTTAGAATTAAAATTTATGTGAACCACATAACAAATTTACATAAAGTATTTTTCATGACAATTTAATAACTTGGACATTTGTTTTGACCTGTGGCCTAATATATTACTTTGTACCAATCTGAGATTTGTATCAAAGAAAGATATTAATTTTAAATTCCTGTAACTTGTTTGTTCTTAAATTCCTATGCGTTATTTCCTTAGTTTTATAAAAGTAATTTCCTTCCATTGTTATACTTTTTCAGACTATTTTTTGATAACACAGTAAAAAGAGAATGCCATATGCAAAAACTGTAGAAAATACTGTAAATTGGGGTAACTTTTCCCCTCTCAAAATTATTGTTTTGTAGTTTTGTCAGGTAATGTTTGTTACCCAAGCAGGTGCAAAATTTATGGTAATTTTAATCTCTTGAACACTGTAAAGATTACTTTATTTGCTAGACTTGTACAAAACAACTTTCACACAAACCCACCATCTTGGCTCATGAATCTCTACTGCAAGGTTGCCAACCTTAGGCCTATGCATAACAACTATGCTTATGTTTGTAGAAATGTAAAAAATTAATTTCAACCCCTAAAATTTTTCCTTAGAGCAGCACAATTTTTCTTACAAAAATGTTGATGCACTGCAAAGGTTGCAAACTGTGACTTAGTGGTAGTGTTTGGGACACTTGTAAATTTTGGGAACTTTTTAGGGCCAAAAGGTGTGGAAATATTTTGCATTTTGGATTTCTGACTACGCACCGGCCATTGTATGGTGTCTATGAGACACTCTTTTCGCCAGGTTGTCTGTAGGTCCCCTGCACGTATCCTCTCTGTTGTGTAGTTGCTTGATGATACAATTAGATATTATCTCTGCTTTTCCATGCTGTTATTACCACAACAATTACAGTAGGCCTTTTTATGGGCTGACCTACAGCGGCCTCCAAAACAATATTGTATAAGTAGTGTGGGTTGGTGGGGGCTCACCTCCCTAAATGTCAACAAGGGCAGGTGCATCAAATTACATAACATGTTTGTAAACATTTATATATATTTGACCACACATGAAAAAGGCTACACAGTATCACACTAAACAAGGCACTAAAATGAATCCGGGGCCATAGCCTTCCCATTAGGCTACACGGACAAAAAGTGTGAATGCACATGAATTATTATAGTGAAATGATGCCTCGTGTGTAATGCAAGGCACAGGAGAATGAGGTGGTAGACTCAAGGCAGTGTAAACAAACAGCTCTGGTAATTTACAGTATATTGCAGTGAAAGTGATTTATAAAACAATGAATGTGTCCGGAGTGGTGCAATGCCATGCCTACCGATCATGCCACGAGTCCTTGATTAACTTTACTTGGTGCACAGCAAGGTGAGTTCACCCAGCCTCATGCCAAGGATGTTCTGGAAATAGTAAATTTACATGAAAACAATTACGAAACAAACACTTGCAAGATACATGACATAACCCTTGTTCTGTAAAAATAGAATAACAAAATATTGTAACACTTTAACTGAACAAATTCTCAAAATTTATATATATATACAGAGTGAGTATAAAAGAATACTCAACTTTGAGGTCTATAATATCAAAACCAAACAATCTACAACCTTAGTTGACAAATCAAATGAACCGTGGAACTGTGAAGTTTGTTTGTCATACATTCATAAATGTTCAATGTGACCACCATGAGCGGCCCGAACGACATCTACGCGATAATCAAACCCGTTCCACGCTCTTGTCAGCAATATCAGTTGCTTATGATGTGTTTACCTCTACGTGTGGGAAGTATTCCCTACGGTGCCAGGCATTGTATCATCACAATTTAATGCTTTGTGCATGTTTTAAAAGGAAACATGGGTCCTAGGCACTTGTAACAAAAGGACCTATTTTATTAAGTAGGATGTAGTGTTTAATAAGACAGCATTAAAATTGCATAAAATTTGAATGCAAAAAAATTTTATGTAATAAGGGGATGGATACTCATATGAATTTTATGAAGGGAGAAGGTCTTAACACCAGTTTTTTCATAGGTTGGAGACTCACCAACCCTAAACATTATCCAGATAATCATAGTTTAATTCCACTCCGTTTCTGATATTTTACAAAAATCTAATTTCTAAACTTGATTTTCAAGGGCATATATCTCCCTCAGGAATTAAGCTAGGCTATATGTTGTATTGAATGTAACTACCTCATTTCCCATAAGGAACCTCCTTGCAAAATATTTGGGTAAGTTTCTGAACAGCCTGTATATTTGAATTAAATTATATAATTTAGCATCACCTGTAACTATCACTAGCATAAAACTTGTTAAAAAATTATATATCATTTCATATTTACATTTTTACGGAAATAAATGAAGTAAAAATGAGCTACAATTTTGTAGTAAGTATTTGTGGCCCCTCAAACATTATAATCATTTCTAAGTGGCCAAATTGAAAAACATATTGAATAACCTTGATCTACTACACTAAAGAGCCAAAAAAAAAACTGGTATACGGGTGCGTATGCAAATAACAGAGGTATGGAACCAATCAGAATAACGCAATGCAGTCGGCAGCGTCTATATAAGACAACAAGCATCTGGCAAAGTTGCTAGATCGGTTACTGCTGCTACAATGGCAGGTTATCAAGATTTAAGTGAGTTTGAACGTGGTGTTATAGTCGGCGCATGAGAGATGGGACATAGCATCTCCGAGGAAGCGATAAAATTTAGATTTTCGTGTATGACCATTTCACGAGTGTACCGTGAATATCGGGAATCCGGTAAAACATCAAATCTTCGACATCGCTGCGGCCGGAAAAAGATTGTGAACGAACGGGACAAACGCCAACTGACGAGAATCATTAAACATGACAGATGTGCAGCCCTTTCTCAAATTGGCACAGATTTCAATGCCTCCTGCATACCTTCAGACACTAGTGTAGTCCATGCCACGTCGTCTTGCGGCACTTCTGCGTGCTCACGGGGGCTCTACACAATATTGGCAGGTGTACCAGTTTTTTTGGCTCTTCAGCGTAGATGCCCTAGTTGTTGACATGAGAGAAAGAAAGTGGCATAATATCTCTATGTACAGGCAAAGTGCACAGTAATTTTTAAGTGCAGGGAACCACCAGATCAGCAGCCACCACCTGGCAACAGATGAAAAAAGTTTGACATTCTTGTAATTTTTTACAATTGGGACCAAGTCTATAAAATTATGGATATAGAAAAAATGACATGTAAAAATGATATACAAGGACTCTTTTTAACATTATTTTTATTGGAAGTTTTATGGGACCATGCAAAATAAACTATGAATATTGAAAAATTTTAAAGCATCACAATTATGTTTGTTTCAGTACATTTTATTTGCATGCAAGTCAGGTACTCTGAAGTTTGAAGATCATATTTATTAAAATTGGAAACAATGCTGTATTTTCTTTTCAGATAATTGTTAGGGCTTGGGTTTTAGTCAACAAAAAATTTTAGTGTAACAGAAATGTTACAAATTTCCAATATTTTTCATGGAGTTGAACCACACTTGCAAATACTAAAGACAGTTTTAATTTTGCAGGCTGTGATGTGGTTGACTGGTTGAATACACATGTGGAAGGTTTCTTGGACAGAAGAGATGCTCGAAAATATGCATCACAGATGTTGAAGGCAGGTTACATTAGACACACTGTCAACAAGATCACCTTCTCAGAACAGTGTTATTATATTTTTGGAGATATATGTTCAGGTAAGTGTATTATCTTTACTACATTTCACTAGTTCTTAATTCATAATAAATTTATATTCTGGCCTGGCATGCTTATTGGGACTTGTATATGTGCAAATAAAATAATACACATATTGTCATAAAAATATCCACATTCAAAATTATTTATTCACAAGAATCTAAAGTTGCTATCCAGCACCATTATGGCTAATATCGCAACTAAATGAAGTTCGGCTGCAATTGGCCATGTACGACTGCCATATCATGGGGTGCTAAAACTGCTGCAACCCTGGTAACACAGACTGTTATAGGATGAAGCTGTGTACATGTGGAGTAAATGTCATTGAGTAATAGGGAAGTGTAATATTTCCTGTGACTGACTTTGTCACTACTCCAGGGTTATCGCTGTCATGAGTAGTGACAGAAAACTCCAAGTCACAGCAACAATGACCATGGCAACTGGTCCTTACGAGTTTGTGAACAGTACTAGAGATTATCAAAATCCGCTTACTGCGCTGCTTGTCACTGTTACTTTGTCAATGGTTTCAGTGCCGTGTCACTGGCCCTGGCAAAGATTACATGATACATCCAGTAGGCCAGGCCTACACTAAGGTTTATTCTACTCAGTTTGGGAAGCTGAATGCTTTTAGTTGGCAACTAAATATTTTCGCTGCCAGGGTTCACTGGTGCTGCATGTGTACTGGATTTTCATGAAATAAATATAATTGTGTAAAGTCTTCCTGTTTGTATTAAGTTAGAAACAATGTACAGAATCAAGTTTGTTCTTTGCAATAAAGTGGAAATAGAGCGAAATATGTTCAAATGCTTTTTAATATTCTGTTGTAAACTGGATTTAACAAAATTTTGGGTTACATTATTACTTTATTTAAATATAATTGAATTTTTAAAAATAATAATATCAATGTTAAAAAAAAATATCATTTTTAGGTCTTTCCTGCACAGTTTCCTATAGAGAGTTCTTTTTAATGATGGCTATATTTATTTTGCACTTGAATTCGTAACATATTTCCATTGAAGTAAGCCTACTTACTAATGAACTCTCAGTGCTACACACCGTTATATTTTTACTGTTTTTTCTTCAAACGCCATTGGAGGGCATGAATAATAGTTACAAAATAAAGTGAATACAGTAGAGCACTCCTTAAGTGGAATTCCCTCGAACGGAACTCCCCATATCCGGAACTAATTTTCCAAAAAAATTTAAACCTCGCAAAGTTGTGCTATAACTTTCCCATGCTTGCAAGAGGTCTTTCGTTGCTCACCCCAGACTGTACATGCCCGCTAACTGGTAAACAAGCTGCATGATTAAGAGACAGCCGGCCCAAGTGGCACAGCTACAGATACGTTGCTAATGATACAAGTGACAGTGACTAATGGCAATGTGCAACACTTGCCATTGGTTTTAGTGGTATGAGTATTTTGACGTGTATATAGAGCACCAAAAGTTTTTGATGAAAAATTAGGGATAATTAATATTTCAAGTATAGGCCGCACTGAATTTTTGTATTCCCGTAAATATTGCCAGGTCTTGTCGGGCTAGTGCGGCAACAGCAAAATATGACGTCAAACTAATTAATTTGCCATTGAGTGTTATAGTTGCAGCGCCACCTGTCCTGCTGAAAAGTGGCAATAGCGCAGTATTCCGCATAAATAAAGCTTTTGTATTTATGACAAAATGCCTTAACACCAAGCACAAACTTTTACAGGGGGCCACTTTGGCTGAGTGGTTAGCCTGTGCTCGCCTCCCACCAAGGTGAACCGGATTCTATCCCTGGCCGGGTCACTCCCAGATTTTCACATGTGGGAATCGTGCCAGACAATGCCGTTGGTCGTCAGGTTTTTTCTGTGATCTTCCGTTTACACCCCCCCCCCC
>NQII01001613.1:126303-182871 GCA_002778355.1 Clitarchus hookeri
GACAATATAAATACTAACAATTACTAAATTGCAATATTTAAAGAATCTAGCTATTCAGAACACACAATTTACACCCAGGAAAATAGCCACCAGAGACAAAGTCAGAATTGCATCTTTCGCAAATAGTACAGTAGTAAACTGCTAGATGACAATGTTCTTTATACTGACACACTGAAACTTTCAACTTCTCGTTTCTATAATAACATTCACACAAGCATTTGACACCAGTTTGTCACACTAGAGGGTTAGGTAATGTTTACTTAGTGTAGGTTGGCTAAGATTAAACTAATTTAGTCACCAAATGTAATAACAAGGTGACACAAACTATAATAAACAATATATAAATAACTGAAACACATCGACTTCTTTTTTCAATGATATATTGTTAACAAGAGAATATATGCATTCTGGTAACATATAACATTTGTATAACATGAACAATTTCGTTTTAAAATCTATAGTGTAACAAGACTAACCTAACATTTAAAATTTCAATTCTTCATATGAACACTTAGCCACTCTACATAGGCCGTACTGCTGTTCAGCTTTTAGCGCGGCTACTGAAATGATTTTGGACTGACCCAGTCGGAAACGTTTTCTGGTACAATATTCCTAGAAGTGATAGTAGTTTCTGAAATGAAATATCTTGATTATAGCCAGATAAAAATATGTCTACCTTTGACCCCAATGATGTCCTTGTATAGAGAACATTATGGTTTGTGTCCAATGACCCACCACCAAATAGAGATTGTTTTTTAAATCGTGTTACTGTAGTTGAGGCCACACGTCCTTACTGGAAATGCGAAAGAAGGCCAGCAATTATGGGTGAGAAATTTGGCGAACCAGAAATTATTTGTATTTTGTCAGACAGTTAGAATTTGTCTATTTCAATATGAGACATTTTTGAGGGGCCAGCATCTTCAGTTGTCCCTGTGGCTGGCCCATGTGGGATGAAATGCCCACATGGTCTTAATTCATAGATTACGTTTTGGTGGTTTCCACAAATCCCTTATAAAATAAGAAAAATAATATTTGCTGGAAAAATAGATTACTTTGAGAGATTAGTTTTGGTAACTTTCCTTATGGGAAATGGTTGTGGTATATAATGGTTGCACTCTATATTGCTATTTTGTAATAAGATTTATAGAAAAAAATAAATTAAAGTGGTTAGAGATAGAAAATATTTTTTTATATTTACCTGTTTCTGGTGTACTTGGTTATATAAGGAGGGTTATATATGGAGAGAGAAAATAACAAATTATTGTGTAATTGAGAAAAGGATTTTACTTTAAATGGTAATGTTGCAGAATTCAATTTTGGGTTTGAAATATAATGTTTATAAACTCGGTTGTTATCTAAAAAACATTTTTATAGTTTTTAACGCAGCAAGATTTGTCACTGTAAAAATATTTTGAACAAATTTAACATTTTGTCTTTCAATACTGGTAGGACAGATTGTTTAAATTTTGTCGTGAGGCTGTTTTTACTAAATAACTGCATTCTTCTTTATACCTGCAGGTTAATTATATCTTTAAACTTTGCTTGAAGGAGCGGTTTGCCTTTGCCTGGCTTAAATGGAGGAGACATTATATATTTCCCGCAAGCCAGTTTTTATTTTATTTTTGAAAATATGAACACTGTCATAAGTCAAAACCATCTTATGACCTGAAAAATGTATAAAATGTTTTCTTGGAGAATCTGCTGTGAAAATATTAAACATGTTTTTTTTTTTGTTTTGTTAGTATTAAGTGCTACTACAGGCAAGCCAATTGTTTCTACCATGTTCAAGATGTTTGACCATCATGTTATGCAATTCAGAGCCTGATGGATTTTTCACTGGTAAAGCGCAATGATTTGTTTGAAACTTCTGAAAGCTGATGATACCATGCATGCGACAGCAGTTTTCGCTTCTTGTGAAACGTTATCTGTCACGCCAGTTAGTTTTCTACATTTGTAACTAATACCAGCATTGAAATATATTCCGTCACCTTGTAAAACTACATACTTCTCGCATGTATCTAGGCCCTTAACTATTGTGGTTAGACAGTGGTTATTTTCATTTCCCTTGTTAGGAGATGTCACAATTCTAGGCAATAACTTATTTGTTGCAGGTACTTAGAGTGTGGGAGAACCAATACACTATTTATTTGATCTGATAGCACTGTAGCGTGCACTTGACCTTTTGTATATCAGAAATGCACCAACTACTGTGCTTACAGAATATTAATTTTTTTATTGGAAAGCTCTAACTGTTCTTGCAGAAGTTCTAACTGCACTGTAGTTGTGCCACATGAACTAAAATGAATAACTTTTCATAATGAAGTAAAATACTTATGTGTATTCTCGACGACAGTTTGTACTAAGGGAACAGGCGCAATTATTTAAATACTTGCACAAAATGTTTTCAAGCTGAGACGACCTTTAAATCCTTATGCTAAATACTTTGTCTCTTGTTATCATATTAATCAAAGCGTCGCCTTATTTCTGTAAGGTAGTTTCGCTGATATATCTGTGGCTTACTCAAATAAGAGAGTAAAGATGGTAAAATACTTGGTACCAAATTTTGTTTCTAAATTGGAAAATTTCTAGGATATTCCTGCACAAAACCATTCTTACGATAAATCTCAATCATTAATATGTCACACTCAATAAAATGTTTATACACAGAAGGCACCCAGTCACCCCTAGGTATGCTTCTAATCCACTTAAGCTTTTGCTCTTCTGCTTGCGAAAATAAAAATACAGTTATGTAACCTGAATTAGTTTTTGAGGCATAGTTGCTACGGCAGCCAGGTACACAACATCTCCTCTGCATTTTCTTTGCTGAAAAAAAAACATATATAAACTTGTGGGAAAATTTTTGCGTGAAGCTCACATCTGTATAAAACAATTTGGAGGCACCAGCGCAAACAATATCCGGGGAAGTGAACAAAACACACATACTTCACAAGTACGCGCCTGGCCGGGCTGACCCATGGGGGTGTGAGACCGGCAGCGGGCACGGCATTGCCACATTTCAACACTCCAGCCTCCCACTAAAGATGGCAGTGGCGTATGTCATCTGCTATGTGGTGCTTGTGAAATGTCCATCTATGTTTCTGATGTCTACTGCTAGGTGACACAAATGCATATGTATATATAAAGAGCAAAGTTCCATTTACAATACATGGGACTGTTGCCCCTATTGTCACCATTTTATTTTCAGAGCTCAAATATCCTCTGGAGGGGAAGAGCCTTGAAATGCCGGACCTTGGGTCATCATGCAGGTGCCTTAGACAACTCGGCTACCTAGGATTTTAAATTTATTACTTGTGCTTCCAACTTAATGGTATGCATACCTGCTTTTAGTGAGGGACACTTACTTTTACACCCATTCTCCCACCCCACTTGGAAATTTGCATCTCCCGCATTTTTGTACAGCGTATAAGAGTTATGGTATGTATATACATACATGTGGTGATATTTAACAATCCTAGTCACCCAAATTTTTAGGCAAAACTCGTGGAGTTATGCAAAATATGAGGTTGGTAATTTACTCTTATAATTAAAATAATCACAGGAATGGATTTGGTACATGCCCGTTATTGGTGTTTCATAAAAGGGGAGGTAGCCAATGAGAAAAATTATTTTTTCCCTTATGCAAGATGGCGTGCACAACATTGTAGTGTTGTGTGGTATGTAACTCTGTTTTTATTACAACACAGATATAGTCGCAAAATTTCTTTATTCTGCAAAAGATTTTGCGTGATATGTATTTTTGTGTGCTTTGTGTACTTATTCTTATGAATAGGTCTATTTATTAAAATGGTGCTTAGTAAGTCTACAGTGAAGTAGTTTGCGAAGAAGAATTTCTATGCATTTTTGCATCAAAGGAAAGTAGAACATTTTTCATTTTGCTTATTGTGTCATAATTATTTTGGTGTTCAGTGCCAGGAAAGGTGACGTTGTGAAGCATTTACATACAAAGAAACATGCAGACAATGTTCAATGCGTGAAATCAAATGAAAAGTTGAGTGTCTTCCGGGACACAGATCGTAAAGAAGATAGCGTAACTGGAAGCCAGGTGTTTGTTCGTGCATGTCATTTGAGAACACAATTTGCCCATTCATTTTGCTGATCATGCTGATTTTCTGACAGTGAAATTGCCTAGAAATATTGTTGTGCTCACAGAAACACTTCTGCAATTATGACACTAACAGCGAAATCAGAATAAGAAAAACTAAATGTGACGCTGCAGAAAGGTATAGTATCTTCATTCTCCACTTATAGTAGCAATGACAGTGATGCCAAACTGTGTCCCAAGGTTCTGTCGTCGTACCTCTCCTCCGTCCTCAACTTGAGCCCAAACCTGACACACGACACACAATGTACAGACAGGCGTCAGTAGAATTGTAATGACGTAAGGGAGCAGTTTAAACAGTGTTAATTATTATTTTATATTTGTGTTAAGTGTTGGCATTATGTCACCGGGGCTGTTCCTGCACCAACCCTCCTCCCCTCTTATGCACCTGGTGACATCAAGAGAATTTATTATGTACTTGAGTGCAGGGCGTGGGCGGGCATAGGGACTAACCCGAAGCGCCTGTCAGAAGGTGGCAGTAGCTCTCAAACCATGTGCGAGGTAGGGTGCGTTCTGCACGTGGAAACCCCGGAGTTGGTGGTCAACATATTCTGATACACTTACCATGACTTTCAAACACGTTCATGTTACACCATCTCCCATGTTGAACCTTACCACCGCTGAGCCATGTAGAAGTGCTTGGGTACTAAGGACGTAATCCGAACATGTGCGGTTCGGGCCGACTCCAGCTGGACGGCATGTGTATGCCGTGCACATGTACTAGAAATGAGCATGCTCATTGGAACATTGTGGTATGTGGGCCACTGCTGTAGTATAGAGAAATGGACTGACGGGACGTTCGTAAGCAACATAACATCACATGAACAAAAGAGTTTTTTTTTTTTTTTTTTTTTTTTTTNTTTTTTTTTTTTTTTTTCTGTCATGATAGTGCATACGTGTAAGCTTCCAGATATAAAGTCTGCCTTCACCAAGTAAGTGTGTGTGTGATGTGTAGCATTGATCAACCAGGGCATGCTGCTTAACAGCCCTAAGGTATTGGCGTATTATGTGACAGACAATGTTGCATTAACTGCTTTCCTGTCCTACGTACTTCACAGAGTGAGAACTGTCACAATGAACTCTAGATATAGCTCTCCCCGTCCAGGCTGGGTTATGCCTGATGGTGCCGGGCACAATTCATAATACTTCTCTGTTCTTACTCTGGTGGATACTTATGGGCGAACATGGCACGTGAGCCCTCTCCCCTCTGCGGCAAATGGCGCCCACCTTTGTGGCAATCAGCTAAACCATCACAAGAAGCTCGATGGTAAGTGATAAAGTCTGAAAATGGCACCACAAAACACCACATGGTTCACCTACGCCATTTTAGAAGTGAGACCAAGCAGGACATGCATAGCTGCCACTGAGCATGTCACATTCCAGCCACCACCCCGTAACAGGACTATGCCACCCTCCCGCTTGCCGGGGCAACGCGCATAACCAGCACACAAGAGTGTCATTTATACTCCACTATGTTCCCACTTACTAATGCTAAGTGCGAATGGTGCGGGATATCCAGGGACTTCGACCCGCTCACCAGGGAATTGGTATGGGGACTGACGTGTAGGTGTGCGTCCCTATGGTAAACAGCGGACAGTTACGTGAAAATGGAACTGTTAGACACAGAAGGGAAAGGATAGTAGACTATAGCATGCCGTGCACCCGTATGTGACGTGATGGGCCGCGAGACCGCCATGTACATGACATGTCATACAGTACGCCACAGGAAATGTACCCAAGCCAAAGAACCCATGACTTTCGGGGAAGGGGTGTTTGCATGCAGTCAGTGTACCGGGGAGCACGACAAATGGACACTCCTGCTAGCCATGCCCAGCATGATGCAACAGACCGGAGCACTGACCAGCCGCACCATGGAGACTGCGCTAATCAGCTGGGAAACGCTGGGTAAACCACCCAAGCACACCTGAAACAGTTGAGCATGTTGTGGTGAAACATGAAGCTCTGAGTCCAAGTCATCAAGCTACCGTGGTACGTGTACTACACCTCCACCCCAGGTCATCACACTGCCTGAATACACCAGCAGGTTCGCCGAGGACCTGAACTTATTCCTGGGGAGGTGCGAGGACAGACTAGTTCAATACGAGGCACCAGAAGAGTGGGCCGAATACGTGGAGTCCTTTCTACACTGTGCAACACGCAAATTATGGGCAATATGGAAACACCCAGATACCACCTGGATCAAGTTCACCGGCAGCCTGTGCGAGCGCTTTGCGGCCGTGGAAGCCAGTGCAAGTTTTAATGCCCAGTTCTATGAGGAAACACAGAAGAAACGCTAGTAGGTGGAGCAATTCATCGCCAAGAAAGTGCAGCTGTTCAGGCGGCTGAACCTGAATGTACTGCTAACCGGCACACTACTGGACATTACAGCCTGGGTACATCCCACACTGAGACCGATCCTAAATGTGGTGCTGGGGGAAAGCGTGGAAGGGTACGTACGCAGAGTGGTGGGTGTGGAGTACGGACAGAAGCAGCTCTTTTGTGCGCACGGGATAGGCAGGAGGCGAACCTCCCATATACTCGGGATAACTTCCCCCAACCAGTCGAGGCTGGGACAAGCGGGAGAACAACTGGGCCACTGCAGCGGGTGATCACAGAGGTCCAGGGAGCCACCCCCCGACCACTGCAGTAGCCAAGCAGAGGGAAAACAAAACCCGCCCACCTCAGTGTCATACGTACCCTGCGCTTACCTTCCACTGGCATAAAGACTGCCCGGTAACGAATGGAACCTAGTCGGAAAACCGGGACTCCCTGCCCAATGCTGGCCTCCCCGGACCCGTAGACCTTGTACCAAAACCGATCTGTGACCATGTAGTAATGACACTTGCGGCAGCCAAAGGTAACAGACTACTTCGTATCGTTGGATGTGAACAAGCAAGCAGTGGCGGCACTGATAGGCACGGTTGCTAGCCACACTTTCGTGCAGTCTACCTTTGTACCGGCAGGCAAGCTAAAACTGGACCCGGGCTGCCTATAACTGGCCATGCAGGATGGTACTAGCGCCACGCTGAGACCGCCACACTGCGGATGCACATATGAGATCAACACCACCAGACCCAGGCCATCGTAGTGGAGGGCCTGCATGATGCTGTTGTGCTGGAGCAACCCTGGCTGAAGAGTAACATAGATGTCGCCGCCCATCGAGTTCACCTGAGAACGCTGAATGCCGCACCATATACGTCGTGGATGAAAAGGTATGTACACCATTCCAATGTATTCAGCTGAATGATCTAGCCAATGGAGTACCGAAGATGTACTGTGCGAGTGTGCAAAGAGTGTTAGATGAAAGGCAGGATGTGTTCGCATTCTCAGATTTGCTGCATGCTATGACAGCTGCGGGGAACATGATCCCGACCCGAGAGGGTGAGCCATTGTACGTTGAACCTAGAAGGATGGCAGGATACGTTTCTGCATGTATTTCCGGCTGCTAAACTTGGTGACTGAGAGCGCCACCCTCCCCCCTCCCTCCAAAATTAGTGTAGAGGACTCACTGGCGAGAGTGTAAGACACATGCGTGTTCTCGACTCTGGACCTTTGGTCAGGATACTGGTAGGTACCCATAAACAGACACGACCAAGAGAAGAAAACCACGTTCACCACCACGGACGGGTGCCAGTTTCAGTTTCGTGCCATGCCTTTTGGCCTCAAATGTGCGCCCTCCACTTTCTAGCATATGATGGCATGAGTGTTAGGGGGTATGATTGGCAAGTTTGTGACAGCATATCTGGATGACATCATCATCTGGTCGCAGAGTTAGGAAGAGCACATAAGACACTTAGGCCTAGTACTAGAAAGACTCGCCACACACCAGCTGGTCATATCACCTAGCAAATGTCATATTGAAAAGCTCAAGGTCAAATTTCCTGGGACATACCGTAAGCGGTAAGGGGAATTACGCTCATCTGGAACACCTACGGAAAATTGCGGAAGTAGAGGTACCCATTACTTGGAAAAAAATGCAGGGGTTCATTGGGAAAGTCAACTGGCTACGCAATTACATTCCCAGGTTCACCCTGTTTGCCGCGCCCATGACCGACTTACTATCCATGAAATTTAAGTTCTGATGGACGACTCAGACCCAACTGGCATTTGATGAAATTAAGGCTCAGTTCACACGCTGCCATGTACTGACGTGCATAGACCCACAGAAGTGTATCTATGCGCAGACAGATGCAAGCCAGATTGAAGCTGGGGTAGTGCTCTACCAGCCAGACAAACAGGGACAGCACCTGGTGAACCGGTATGCAAGCACAAAATTTGGCAAAGCGGAGCAGAAATACCACAATAACAAGAGGGAGTGTTTCACAATAGTGTGGGACCTGAGGCGTTTCTGCCCCGTGCTAGAAGGCACACCTTTCACTTTCTACATGGACAATAAGTGCCTCACATGGTTGGACAGCATGCAGGGAAGACAAGGGAAACTGATTCGTTGGGCACTACTACTATCCTTCGCCTTCATGGTCGAACACATGTTGGGAATGGAGAATGAACTCCCTGACCTCCTCTCTCCAGACCAGGACACAGCAGAAACGGTGAGGGATGATGCAGAGTATGACCTGCTCTGGCTCTCGGAGAGACCGCGGGTGGACAGAGGCAGGGTGAGAACCCAGCCAGCACTCGTGACATATGCGAAAACTGCAGACACTCAGCGAACAACTGGACTGATGTGAATGACCACATCCTGAGAACTCAACAGACGTCACCTACAGCACGTGACCTGAAAACGCAGTGTGCGCAAGAGGTAAGGGAGAATATAGAAGTCACGAATGAGGTCATCCAGGTGAGATCCATGGGGAAGAGGAATGGAATCATGTGTCCTCCCAGAGGCACGCAAATTTGTCTACTGCTACGCGCATGACCACCAGTTTGCCGCACACTCAGGAGTGGATCAAACAAACAGGCACGTGGCCCAATATTACCATTGGCCGGGACTCGCCGCAAAGACTAGGCAGTATGTACGGGCGTGTCAACTGCCAACAAAAGTGGGAGGAATGACGGGTTGGAACCTTAGAGACCCTCGCCTCCTGGACACCCCCTTCAAAGACGTAGCGTGGCACTTGACATCATGGAACCCTAGCTGGGGACACCCTGAGGAAAAGGTTTAAAGTGGTGGTTACAGATTTGTTTAGTAGATTGACCGAAGCCTACGCAGTGAGTAACACATGCACTTCCACCCTGTGTGCTGTGTTACAACAGGAATTTTGCAGTTGGTGGGGTTTACCGCTGACAATACTGTCAGATAACAGTAGTCAGTACACAGGAAGGGTGTGGAGACAGTGGTGCAAGAGAATTAACATAAAACCTCTCATGACACCAGTATATCACTCCAGAGTCAACCCCATGGAGAGGCTAAATCAGGACCTCAAAGTACAGCTCAGGTTGAGGGTGGAGGAAGACCACACGCAGTGGGATATGCACGTAGCAGACACCCTGTTTTGTCTGCGCTGAAAGGTGAATGCTGTGACGGGGGAACACCTGCCGCCCTCGCACAAAGGATAGAGTTACCCTGGCCGGGAGAACAGGGAAGCGGAAAACCCGCACCAGCCACGGGTTACAGAACAACTGCAAAGACAAAGGGGAAAGCGCATCAAAGTTGCACACCGGCGAAAGGAGCAATATGTGGGTCCAGTAACGCCTACCACTACATATCCCCTCAGTCAACTAACGCCTGGGAAAGTAGTTTACGTGAGTAACCACACCCTTTTGGCAGGCACCCGCAACTTTTGCGCAGGTCTTGCTCATCTCTGGATAGGCCCCTGCAAGGTAAAAGCCTGGATAGGACGTGCCACATACGTCATGCGAAGTGAGGAAGGGAAGAAATGGAAAGTGTTCAGAGATGACTTGCGGAGAGCGAAAATAGAGCCTACAAACCGGAGGAGTCTGCAGAAGCCCCTCTGGTACTGGAGCCAGCACAACAACCGGAACAGAGCCCCCTGGACGAAGCGAATCTAGCCAGGTTACAGTCAGAATTCGAGGCCGCCTGGCAACTGCTGTTTCCCTACCCAAACCTGAGCACAGCAGGGGAAGAGAGTACACTGGTCATACAGGAGCCGGAGGAGGAAATGGAAACCCCACTGAGAACACACCTAGAAGGTTACTGGTGTGCCGTAAAATTTTGCGGCACAATATTTTTTACACTTTACCTAATTTCATATATTTTGATATTTTTGTCTCATTAATTGTGTCATTAATTGTGTCAGTATGTTTGTTACATTTAGGCAATGATGATTGATTCCAATTTTAGGGCAATTGTGTTATCTCTGAAATTTTATTTCAGCCAAGTATTCAGGCATTGAATGATAGTATACAGTTAACTTCACTTCCAAGCCTGGCAGGAAGCTGGTTGCTTGCTGCAGACAGCTCAGCTTGAAACCGGATGTTAGCTGACACACTGGCATTTCAGAGGCGAGGGACGCTTCATGCTGTATATTGTCCACGCTACTTGCCACAGGTGCAATGCATGTAATTATTGCTGGAGAACAGTTGTGTGCAGTTGTGGACTGTTTTCGGTACCCCCAGCGCTCTCTAGGATCAACTTGCGCACTAAATTTGGTCACCTTTGTGCCCACGCACAGCGTGCAATTTTGTGTCCTTCCATCACCACCAGAGAGACAAACTTTCACATGAACTTTTACACAAAATATTATTCAATGTTATATTTCAATTTTTCAAGTATTTCTTTCATTTGAGAACTACTTGCCCGGCTTCTCTTTACTTGCCATCCGGAGCAAGGTTTTATCTCCAGCTTAACGACTTCGCCTGGAGAAGTATCATCTTGGTATAATCTGGACAACGTTATCACGTCACTATGTAACTACGTCATAATTGCATATTTACTTATGAACTAATTTTTTTTATAACGTGATGTAAAATATGATTGAAATATTTATGTCATTTATGAATTTTAATTTTTTTATCATTTTCCAATTAAAAGAAAATACTTATTTGTATTGATGATTAAAGCTAGATAGATTTTACGGGGTACACTCCAGGGCCATAAGCATTTCACGAATTCAATTATTTTCCCTGAATATTAAATTGGTTAGCTAATTCTTTTTTGTCTACAGGGTTAATTTGGTTAATTAAAAGATTTCGAAACAGCAATTTTATACTCTTTTCATTTATTAGATTTATGTCTACCTCTGGCCATTGAATATTAAAGTAATAAATCAATTATTATTAGAATCAGTTTGTAGGTAATATGTACATAGTGTCCTTCACCTAGTCGAGCTTCCAATCAATTAATCATTTATTTATTATATCAAGTGGCTTAATAGTGTTTGTGATTATGGTAGCAGAAGAATATAAGTTTTTATGCCAGTGTCCACAGCATAATGTTTTGCTGATCAAGTGATTATTAATTTTATTATATGTTTCAGGGTCACTATTTGTTTTTTTATCTACCAGACATGTATGTAATTTCTGCCACGTTGAGCATGGTTGATTATGATTTATTTCTGAAAAGCACACATTTTATTAACAACCATGCCCCACACTACAGTACACTGGGACCCGGATACATCGTTATACGATGCGACATTCCGTGTGATAATGGAGGAGCTCCCGAAGGAAAGCCCTCGGAGACAACCCCAAAGACAGCGACGGCCGCCTGATCGATTAGTCCCAGGAACGAATACCCGAAGTGAACCAGAGTCACCAGCACCAGCGACCTCAGCGGCCCCGAGGTACCAGCTGCGGAGAAGGCTGCGTTTGAGGCGGTATGATCGCTGCCCGGGGACAGAAGACGACGAGACTTACAACGGCAGAGGAGGAGAGCAGCACCGTGTGCACAGTCAGGTTGGGGCTACCTGGAGGGGGAATGTATCTACCCCGGAGGGGGACATGTCATTGTACCTCACCACCCTCCTCAACTTGAGCCCAAACCTGACACAATATGTGATGTAGAGACTAATTGTAATGACTTAAAGGAGCCGTTAAAAAGAGTGGTGTTAATTATTATTTCATAGTTGTGTTAAGTGTTGGCCATGACATCGCCGGGGCTGTTCCTGCCCCCCCCCCCCCTCNACTTCTTTATGCACCAGGTGACGTCAAAAGAATTTTAAAGGGTCAATATCTGTGAGGGTATATTGGGTTATATACTTGAGTACATGGTACAAACGGTGAGAAGACTAACCCGAAGCTCCCGCCAGAAGGTGGCAGTAGCTCTCGAACCACAAACGAGATAGGGCGTGTTCTGCACGCAGAAACCCCGGAGTTGGTGGTCAACGGATTATGATATAGTTATCATGACTTTCAGACACGTTCGTATTACACTGCCTCCCGCTGAGCCGTGTAGGAGTGTTCATGTACTGAGTACATAATCATTACACGTGCCATCTAGACCAACTCCAACTAGACGATGTGGGTGTGCCGAGCACCCACTCTGGAAACGAGTGTGCTCATTGTAATGTTGTGGTAAGTGGGCCACTGCTGTAGTATAGAAGGATGAAGGACTGATGGGACCTTCTAAAGTGACATAACGTCACATGGACAAAAGCGTTGTGTTTTGTTTTCTGTCATAATAGTTCCTACATGTAAGCTTCCAAAAATAAAGCCTGCCTTCACCATGTAAGTGTGTGTGTGATGTGTAGTGTTGATCAACCAGAGCATGCTGCTTAACAGCCCTAGGGTATTGGCGTGTTATGTGGCAGACAACGTAACGTTAACTAGTTTCCTGCCCTATGTACTTCACCAAATGAGAAGTGCTGCAACTAACCCTCGCACCCCTGAGATCTAGTTCTTCTCATCCAGGCCAGATTATGCCTGGTGGTGCCGGGCACAATGAGTAATACTTTTTCGTTTACACTCCTGTGGGGACTTACGGGCGGGCACGGCCCATGAGCCCCCTCCTCTTGGCGGCATTTCCTACATACTACAATAATGGAACACTGGTGATCAAGAGTTCTGTGTTGTGTATTCCTCTGTTGGATGGTAATTCCCTAGGTATGAAAATTGACACACTTGTTTTGGATTCATTAAAATTACAGAACATTGCTCCCAAAAATTACATAGCATTTAGTACCGTCAATGTTATGGTTGTAGTGAATAATGGTGTAGGCACCAAAAATATGTGTTTGTGATTGGCTGCCATACTATCTCGTAAATTTGGCTTTATATTGTGTTAAATTAATGTAAAAAATTGTCTTTAAATTTTTGTAAGATTACATGTTATATGATAAACCTTTATCAAAGGTAGAAAAAAAAGAAAATAAAAACATTATTCACAAATGTGAAAAATAATACATAATCTTGAAAAATATGTGTTAAAATGGAGTAAATTTTAAATGTGAATCATATGATTTACTCCTAGCCCCCCCTTTTTTTTTCTCTTCAAAAAAAGTATTTTGTATTACATTCAGTGATGGAAAAGTCTCTCTCTCTTTATTTAAAAAACTTGAAGATGTGATTATATTGTGTGAAATATCATTGAACATGTATTTTGAAAATACATTTTTATATAATAATTGAATAAGAGTTATGTACTTTTGTCAGATGCCATATTGGATTTTATCTTAGCTATGTTATCAAATTTATTTGCTTAGCCTTTGAGGGAATAGAATTTTAATACATTTAACATACAATCTCACTAATATTATTCACTAAGAGTACTTACATTTTCATATGTAAGCATAGAAACTATGCCACAAGAATTTTTTTAGTCATACATATCCCAAGTGAAAAAAGCCTTGCCAAAGCAATGTCTCTAAATAATGTTATTGAAATGCAACAAGACAAATATTATGACGAGTCACCATGAGATGAATTCAGTGGTCCTCATCATGAGTCTTTATGTACCCCAATGTGTCACAGTCCAAGGAAAACCTTTTTATTATTGTATCATATGTACAATGAAATAGTATGTGGGTGGGAAAAATAATTTTCTAGATATGAGCTGAAAAAGAAAATTGAGAATATGTACAAGTAAATTAGGTCCATAATTGTATTTGTTATATTCAGCCTACAAAAGCCTTATCTATAATAATATTATAAATGCGAAAGTCTGTGTCCGTGTGTGTGTATGATTGTTACCACTCAGCTCCATAACGATTAAACGGATTTTGATGAAATTTGGTATGTAGGTACTTTAGGTCCTGGAATAAGACATAGGATACTTTTTATATGGGTCCTGTGGAATAACAACAAAACGTAATTCTGCAATGGCATGGAACATGACCGAACTCAGCTCCATAACGGCTGAACAGATTTTGATGAAACTTGGTATGTAGGTACTTTAGGTCCTGGAATAAGACATACGATACTTTTTATCCCGGTAATTGTACGGGTCCTGTGGAATAACAACAAAACATAATTCTGCAACAACTGCGAACGTGACCAAAATATTTTTTTCCTCTTGTGTCAGAGTTTATCAGGCCACCCAAGGACCTCTGAAATGGCTTAACAACCGCTATCAATAAGTAACAACCGGGACCAAATATTTAATGTTCCCTCCGAAGCCCGGAAGCGCTCAGATTTTATGCCACTAAACGGTCACTCATCCAAATGTGTGCTACTGGGAACGTTGCTTAACTTTGGTGATAGATTAAGATCCCTCAGGCAAGCGCAAAAACTAGTACCTATGTACGCTTATTTCTAAAGCTACAACTTGATGAAACTTACGTTTTGATTTTCATACATCGACCCTGGAAAGCGGAAATGTGGTAACTACGCGATAGTTGCACAGATACACTCCATAAAAAATACCCTACTTCTTGGCTATCGGGTAAAAATATTTCCTTCCTTTTGGGTTGCTGTAATCAGTTAAAAACCTAGGCCAACATAGTATAATTTTATAATTCTGTTTTCACATAAATGAATTGTCTTTTCCCAATTTATTTATTAGTGTATCACTGTAAAACTCAATTGTACTTGGGCGAAGCCGGGCCGATTTGCTGGTATTAAATCTAAACATCTTTACGAGTGCAATTCAACTATACATTGCATGATTGATAACCATTTATGTTTTATTTTAATAATATTTATATGCATTTAAGTTTATTGTTAACTTTGTAATATGTAGTGTTATGCCTATGGTGCCCTATATTAAATTAATCATCTCGTTATAGAAGTAGCAATTATGTTAATTTTAACATTAATATTGCTCATCCCAAATTTGTAGGTAAAATATCAGTTAAATTTTAGTTATTTTTTTTTTATAAAACCTAACGTGGCATGGTCATATCATGTTATATGTCTTTCTCACTGTCTCGTCTTTGGTCACTTATGATTCACTGTAGTAGCATCAGTATTGAGTGAAAAAGCTATTTCAAATTCTACTTTTCAAGCAGATATGACATTCGCAATTGAAGCAATTTTTCCTGGTGACAATGATTTTCATTTACAATCCAATCCCTGTTTTTATATAACTTAAAATAGTAGGTCTATGTTTATTATTAGTTACTATGGTTTCAAATAACGGAATCTGACACAGTGCAATGAGCTGCAGCCAGAGTGAATCAACTGGCTGTGGCCGGCCAACAGTGACCAGTGATATATGCATTACATGAAGTTTAGATGTTGCTTTAGTCTTTGTCAAACGACGATGGAAAAAAAGAAGTATTCAACATTTAGTTTTGTAAAAAAAAAAGGAAAAAACATGAGAGACAGTATGTAACACAAGAAAAAAACTTGTTACATTTACTTGCTTATACAGTGAAAGTAAACTTCAATTATTTTAACTATTTTGTATTGAGAATCTTTTCACAAAAAGTGAACATTTATTCCTACTGCATCGTTCTTATTTTTTTTTTGTGTTAATTTTTAATTGTAATTTTTTCCTGGGTGTGGTCTAAAATTGCAATCTCCTTGCCGGTAAAGTATTCACAGTTTGAGATGGCCAATAGATTACCGCTTGAGTGAAATATCTTTAATTTTCGTCATCTCTCAGTGATGGAAGTGTTGCACCACTTAGTGTCACTGTAATGAGAAACATTTCAAGTACAATAGAAACATTCACAGGTAATCCACATGACTTTTATTCTAATTGATAATTTCTCCCATGTTTTTTATGTGAATGGGAATGCTGAGAAAAATGCAGGAAATGTACAGGAAATTTGATTTATAGTCTCGCTGGACATTCTGTATTGAGGGTACTTCTTCCTTCCTTCAGTTTAACTTGATATCTGGGGTAATTTGGCTACTGCTTTGGTTGATACAGGTGCTATAGCTGCTATAATTAATCAAGATTTTTGTAATTCCTTTTTTAGAAATTGCTTAAAGGGGTTAATGCAGATAATGCCTGTAGTCGCCACTAGATACAGTTTAGCAAATAGTGGCATTGTGAGCGCTTTTGTGAAAGTGGTAACAAGGTTGAAAATCAGTAGTTTCTTGCAGTAGTATGCATTTTTGACAATACCTAATTTGTAATTTCAAGTAATTTTTGTTATGGACTGCCTGGCTCATGTTGGCATTCTTATTGACATCAAGGCTGTTAAATTAAAACCGGGATGGAGTTATCCTGGAACCGGTAAACCGTGGAGCATGTAGTTCAAAGAAGGCACGCAAGATACCAGTAAAGAAGCAGGTCCCTCCCTCCCTACCACCTCCTTTCCAGTTGACAACCCCAACTCCTCGCTCAACCCCCCTCTTCCATTTACCCCAACTACCTCATTCTACTAAACTTCTGGCCCCTGCTCCCTGCAGTTGATTGCACCACGGGTCTGCCACTGAAGTTTTCTGGCCAAGCCCTTGCTCACACTCCTTCAGGCGTTACCCATTCGTTCTCCAGTCCCTACGGCGCATGGGGTGTAGAGTGGCCATCACTTAGCTTAGAAACACTCCAGCAGTTTCCCTTCCGTTTGCCGTAACTATGCAACATTATAAACATTTGTGAAGCACAGATAGTGTTTTAGTATGTTGTAGTGTACGAGGCCACATACATTATTTGCTAACATATTCTTGATTATGCATGTATATATATGTATGTATGCGAATCCAATAAAATTAGTATCATTGTTATTCCTGCAAAAACATTCTTACAGTTACAGTACTGACAGACCGTAATGACGATAATGAAAAGACACACTAACCACCGTCTTATCGTGCTCACCCAATACACAGGCACAGCTTTCATTCATGAAACTGAGTATATCAAAATATGTTGGCTATATGCTGTCTCCAGATGCATACAACTGTTTTGTCCTGTATTGTTTTTTGTCAAGAAGATGTGTGTAGTTGTACATATTGTTTGACAGGCCCACTGTTTTAAAACTAAAACACCGAAAAATCTCTCTTGAAAGAGCTCCTTATTGTCTCTTCTGTAGCTCGTATTCTTAAAATGTTTCAGCTCCACTAATTGCAAATTTCTGCTGCACTCATGGGCTTGTTGGTATGTTTAAAATGATGCAATAATCCAATAAGAAGCCTAAGTGAAATTTTACATTAATTACATTAGTACAGGAAAAGTTATAAACTATGAGAATGTGTAATGATTTGTAACATTTTGCCCAACATTTTTCTTTATTTTTATATAATATGTAGTGCTTTCTGTGGTCTAAATTCATCTTCTACGTGAATTTAGTGTAAATTTTGTGTTGTATTCTAGTGTCACTGTGGTTTGGATGTTTCCATAATTATTATTGTTATATTTAGTTTCCTATGGTTATATTTTATCGCTTTCATTACCAGGTATCATTAATAACTCTGCCCTGCCCTGCCTCGCCCTGCTCCACCTCGGGATTAGTTCCTTTCTGTGACAAACTTTTGAAGCACTGTTATTTTTCTAGATCTGTTTACTGTTCTCAGATATGTTTATTGTTACCACATTTGAAACCATAATATATTTATTTAGCCATCTATAGATAACTGTTAAGCTTTAAAAATTTCTTAATACTATGAAACTTGTGATAAACTCAGTAAAGTTTTATTAGCCTCGCTACTTTCTAGTATATTAATTATAGAGCAGTTTGTTTATATTTGAAATAGTTGTAAAAACTGACATTACTGCTGTGTTCTGTGAGGAATATTGGTTCTATTGAAACAGTTTGGTTTTTTAGTGTCAAGTGAATGTTAAGGAAAAAAATTACTTTGTTGTAAGCAGATAGCTATAGCCTGCCAGCTCATCCCAGAAATACTGTAGTTTAAGATTTACTCATCAGGATCTTCATATAGTATATGGCGGTTGTATACCTTAGCAGATGCATTGTAATTTTTTATTAGTTACACAATTTTTTCAGATAATCAGTTAATGTAAATAAATTTATAATTTAGTTTTGTGGAATTATGATTTAATTGTAATATAATTTTCTTTCTAGCTATGTCTGCACTGAAACTTGGTGATGATTCCATTTCAACAGAAAAAGATACTGTAGGCCCACTTCCAGCATCAAACGTGTCTACTCCCTGGGCAGGTTCACACATCTCATATCCTGGCACTTATCTGCCTCCTTCAGGGGCAGGTTATGCTCCAGTGTCATTCAACTACACAAATGTACCATCAGTATATGGTTATTCAAAAGATGAAAGTGAGCACAGTGAATCAGGTAAATATTATGTTTATTTATGTAATTAATTTGCTAATATTTAGTTTAATCTTATAGTTTATATATAAATACAGTATTCTGTATATAGCTGAAGTGGTAAAAACAGGAAGAAGAGGTTATTACGATTGAGGATGAGTCAGTTCACGGAGTGAATTTTACCGGGTGGGGCTTGACAAGATTGTGTCTAGTTAATGTGTGGTTAGTTACAGGGATGTCTGCAGAGAATGAGAATGTGCATTCAGGATGGAACGTAAATGTAAAGTACAACTGGTGGCATATAGGTTGTGATATACAACAATGGCGTAATTCCAGTCGGTTAGGGAATTTGTTCCAGGACAAGACTCTTTGAAAACTTATTCTGAACGTCTTCAGTATTATTTCTTGGCACATAAAGTGAAGGATAGCAAGGAAATGAGGGCAATATTTTTTACAATTTGCGGGGCGAAACTTTATAACCTAGTCGCGTCGCTGGTGGCACCAAAATCGACAACACAGGTAAAGCTAACAGATATTTTGACACAGTGAATAAGCCATTTTGAGCCAAAATGAATGAAATAGTAGAAACCTATAAATTTCACAAGTGTGACCATTTGGAAGGCGAGTCCATTGCTGAGTATGTGACAGAATGGCGGTGATTGAGTACACTCTGCTATTTCAAGGAATTGGAAAGGATCTCTCGGGAATGAGGGTTTTGCAGGGTGCATGATGCAAAACTTTAGTATGCACTCCTAATGAAAGAGAAACTGATATACAAGGGAGCTGTGGGCATGGCTTTTGCAGCAGATGCGAATGATTGCAATGCTAGCGACTTGAACAACAGGTTAGAATCATCAGTAGAGTCTGCAGTCTCAGGCGGTCAACATTCCAGCTAGTAGACCACCATTCAGAGGTAGCAAGAAACCCTGTTAGATGTGCAATTGGAACCATACCCCTGAGTCCTGCCGACAGAATCGCAAAGTGTGCAATTTTTGCTCCAAGACAGGACATTTAGAGTGAGCATAAATAGACAAGAATAAATAAACAACAGGGCTCCATCAAAGAGAAATGGGAAGCAAGGAAAAATGAAGGAAACTAAGGATGCCAGGAAACAAAACAGCAATAGAATGGGGAATGACAGCCTTACCAACCACTCAGAATCTGATGAAACAAAGAGATATCCCAAGACCAACAACCAATCATGAGCAAGCAATGCAATGTAATTGTGAAATCACCAGTGCAGTCTAGTGGTTGTGGTGGGAGGTTGAGCTTTAATGTGTAAATTTTGGTCAGATGACCATAAAACTTGTTGGCTGGTCGGCTCCTCTGCTCCTATCCTCCATCCCCTTGCACCCAAACATTCAAAATTTAATTAAGGCTATTATTTTATTTTTTAGTTTATATTATTTTGGATTTTTTTTTTTACATTTTTTGGATTTTTATTAGAATTTTCTGGATTCAAGGTCATTTAAATTCATGGGTGTGAGGTCAAGGTCAAAATCACCCAGATCCAATATGGTGGTCGAGTGATGTCACAGCATGGTGGCCAGTCGGCTCTGCCCCCCCCCACCCCATCCCCTCTGTGCTCATACATCATAAATTAAAAAAATTTTAATTTTTGGAAGTTGCCAAACTTTTTTTATTTTTAATTTTTGATTTTTAGGTCTTCTAAGGTCATGGACGTGGCGTAAAGTTCACCTGGATCCAATATTGCGGTCGGGTGGCATCAAAACAATGTGGCCGGCGCCACAGATTTTCTCCTCGTCCTCTTGCCTTCGAGCTCTCTATTTTATTCTACTAAGGGAAATTGGCAGAAGAGATTGGCAGGAGATTAAGTGTTTCAGTGATTTAATTATTTTTATTTGAAAATAACGCACTTTTTAACCTCAGTTGTTTCACCCTCATTTCATGCCATCCACATTTAAATTGTATTTGTGCCTCTGTCACTGCTAGTGAGAACATGAGTTGGTTACATTGTTCTGTCACAACACTGATTTTGTATTCGGGGAGATCGGTAGTGACCGATGCTCACTTCACTCACAGTTTTCTGGCTGGTTAGCATTGCACCTAGGGCAGTCCTAGTGCCAGTGATATGTTGGTGCTGGGCAGATGTGACACTGTGGGGGTTGCGCTTCCCCCTCCTCCTGTTGTCCGGCTCGCCTGTGGATGGTAGAACATCTAGTGTCCCCATGATAGCACGTTGGGTGGTTTTGACTCTTGTCATTCACTCCGCTCGTCACTTGCTCCAACCCTACAGTGGTGTTGGCAGTTCAGCGATTCGGACTTTTGGTGGGCATAGCTAGTTTGTTCGATATCGCACGCTACCGGAACAGCCGTTTTAGGCCACACACTGCAACTACCGCTCTTCATACATAACTGTCCATAGTTTCCCCTGGCACATGTGGGTCAGGAATGGCCTCAGGATGACTTTCACTCATAAGGTAATATCTGCTAGTGCTTCTGTTCAGGGGTTTTGGTTTTCATATACACAAATGCCAATATGTTGTTAGGGCACATCCGTTTTAAATGCCCCACCTAGTTACAGTTGACACTTGTACCCACTAAAATGACAATCCTGTACCGAATGTTTAGCATGTCCACAACATGTACATCCTGTAAATGTTCCTGGTTATGTCTTCTTTTGAAACTTTCTTCCTCTAGCACCTTGTTCTTGAGGTCTACAGCAACTGAACATCTCTTGTTTTACATCTTTAGTTTCACTAACTTCTAGTGTTCCACGCTACACATTGTCCACTGCTGAATCAAAAGACCTGGCTAAACTCATTATCATCAGACTCAAGGTATAAAATTTGTGTAAGATTTTTTTCTGTTAGGTCTACCACGAACTGATCATGCAAGGCGCTATCTAAAAGTCCCAAAATTACAAAAACTCATTAGCTTCCGCATACCAACAACAAAATCAGAAACTCTTTCACCATCTTGCTGTACTCTTTTATAAAAATGGCATTCTGCAATTATTGAAGGTTTGGGAGCAAAGTGTCTCGTTAATAAGGTTACCAACTCGTAATTATTTTTTATTTTTTGGCTTCTCTGGCTAACCAAATTCTGTAGAACTTTGTACGTTCCCTTCCAAATTTATGATATCATAATCACGCACAGTTTAACCTGTTCCTCTTTTTTGTCTTCGACGTTGTTGGCTATAAACAATTGCTCTAACCCTCAAGGTACGATTCCCATGAATCTTCATTAGGAATAAACTTTTAAGCCCTGAACTCTGTTATTTTTAACCATTTCATTTACACAATCTTCAATCTTGCAAACAATCCCATTCTCATTGACACTGTTGTATCTTGAACCCGTTTATTACTGCTGTTGCACATTACAGTTTTCATCTACCCTTGGTAGCCACCATTGTGCACTCACTACTTCTTGAAGTACTGCCACCTTTGTGACCATATACACTACACACACAATGCATCGTCTCCAATGAAGCTCAGCAGTAAGGCAGTTTTGACTTGTCCTGTAGTGTTAATTTGATCAGTAAGTGTTATATACAATTGAAATTTCTGAAAAACAATCTGCTTATTTCAAGCTGCATTTGACCTGTTAATATCGACCAGGCCCGGTGGCAGTAGAAATGAATGTCAGGTAGCCATTTTAGCACTTCCAAAAGATGCATGGGTTACCGAGGAAAACACATTCTTCATAACACACACTCATAATAGCCAGACGTGACTGTATGTTTTATCCTGTGTTTTTTTTACATGACCGTGCCATATTGTGATGATGATTTTTTATCTGTTATTATTTACATACACTCTGGTTACAACATAATTACAACTACTGTGTTGCCAGGTGAGCTCACTAACACATAATGACCTATCTCCATAGCTGCATGTCTGCCAACCTTGCTTTACCAAATGTCCTCTTATATGATGATACAACGTACACTATATCAAGTGAAAGGAAAAATCAGTTTTATCGGAAGCAGATAACAATTGGCTATTTTCTTTTTCTGAGTTAAAATAAACTGGTCATGAAAAGAGTTAATAAAATTACTTAAAATTACCTTTCTGTCCATATTACATTTGTTAAAAAGATATAAATGATGGTTGGAGACACAGCCCAGCCGACAGTTCTGTAATTACAACCAAACAAAACCTATGAAAAATATTTCATGCTAGTGAATAACTGGTTTTTGCAAGGTAACGTTGGTTTCTGTGTTTAACCTTGCATTGAGCCTCTCTCACCTTCCCATTTTCATGTGGATCACTGGCCATGTGGACATTCATGGCAAAGAGGAGACCAGTACAGCAGCAAAAGGAGCATGTAGCATCCCACCTTGTGGCCCTGGATGTACTGCATGCTGCTTGTTACACTGGCCTGCTTGGCAGAGGGAGTGACACTTCCTTGAACTAACAAGCTTCGGGCCTGCCCATAAGTGCCGTTCTGGTCGCCTTACCTACAATATATTTATGTGGTTACATTATTTAAAAAATCTTAATAATGGTGAAAGAACAGTATTACCCATAACTCTGTACATAATTATGAATTATCACATGTACCTGTTATGTCAGTAAACTATCATTCAGATGTGTACCAAAACTAACTTGTAAAATACACAGCATGTGTCAAGTTCCACTATCGACACAAAGCTTCTGTTCCTTTGTGAGGAAGAGCATGGATATCACTTCTGATTATAAACAAATGCTACTGATACTATAGTTTTGAGTCTATATAATTGCACTTGAGACAATACTGAAGGTTATACCTCTGATTTCCAAACATGTAAAACAGACATTTAGAATAAAGAATACACACTATTCTTTGAATGAGTGACATATTGATTAATAAAACATACATATGTGGAAGACTAGTCATGCACAAATACTGATTGGACAGTACAGACACAATATAGTAACAATTAAACATCTAAAAAACTAAATTGAGTCTACATGTTCTTATGATTTACAAATTATGTGGACAAAAACTCTTAATAATGCTGAAAGATATGGATCTAATTGAGTGGGCTGCAGTTAGGTGTATCATAAGTTATTATCTACAGGATTGAAAAATAATAGCAGGAATTACAAATCGTATATATAACATATGTCTGTTTATAGCTTATTTTATGAAATAATTTACTCATTAAACATATCTCATTTCAACTTAGAGCATATAAAAAAAATTCAAACAATATATATAAACGTTAGGAAAAGGAAAATATTATTTTCAGTAATTGTGATTGTGTAGGTTTTGTAAAAATTATTTTGTTATTGTTGTAGATTGTCCNAAGGAAAATATTATTTTCAGTAATTGTGATTGTGTAGGTTTTGTAAAAATTATTTTGTTATTGTTGTAGATTGTCCGATCACGGTAGGCATTAACTTTAAATTTTTAATAGTACAAAAAGATTTATAGTTGCTATTTTCATGGTTAAGGTTAGTTATTTAGTTTTATATAAAAGTATTCGTGCTGGCCGCAAGGTCTGTTCTTCAGTATGTATGCATCTCTTCAAATACTAAAATATCACTTTAAAAGTTGTGTAGGAGTAACATAAAACTTTGTGGCAATGGTTTTGTTTATGAGGTGGATTTTTGTGGGTTAAATTTCACCCACCAGTTTGAAACTTCTCAGATTTATTGGTATGAATATTTTTGAAATGTTCGTAATCACTTCCTCTATCCTTGATGATAAAATGATGAATATTCCTTTTGCAATTTTGTTTCCAACATTCACCCCTGTTGAAACAGCATGTATACTATAGGTCTACTTACATTACCAGTTTCTAAAAAATATTGTGGTTCCCATATGTTTAGCACCAGAAATAATATTCATAAATCCTCAGTTTTGTATGTAGAGCTAAAAATATGTGTAACAAATTGCAAAATAACATATGCAGTTCGTATAATCTGGATAGTTGACGGGATGTCATGATCTCAGGAGTGGGGAGTAGGAAGGTTAAACTTACGGTACCAGGTTTTCAGAAGTGGTCAGAGAATTTTAAAGGGTGCCAGAGCAAGAGACTCATTTAGGGTGTGTGCCGTTCACCCACGTAGCTCTCCTTAGATCACACCGCAATGAGGTGACGTCGTAATGATGCAATATTCCTGTTTCACCTACCTGAATGAGAGTGTTGGCCCTCTCATCAGCCGCTAAACGTTGAGTGAGATTGCTGAATGGCTATCTCACATGCCAGAAACACAGTAGGTTGATATGCCATTTTAGGATTGCGGTAATGTAACGGGTAGAGCACCCTTAATTTACACGCCAGTAAAGCAGCCAACAGTGAAATAAAAACACTCGCAGTGTAGAATGCACTTGATTTACTCAATGTACCTCTTATGAGGCACTGACATAGGTGTATCGGCTATGGTGTGCTACTCGCCTATACTGTAAATAGGCACATGGCCGTGATAAAGCATTATGGAAAAGTTACGTCCCCGGTGCAATTTGAGCTGGTGGGGTTGGAAGTGGCACAGTCTCAGGGTTAAAGCAAAAAAGATGTGAAGTTAAGTTCCAGAAAAGAGTTAATTACCAATGGTAAGGTAAGAGACCGGTGCAAAAAGTTGAAGTCTGCCCCCAACAAGGGCTAGAAGCCAACAACTCAAACAATATGGCGGTGTCCGATGAAATCACCCCTCAAATGTGTACCAGTTAGTTCAGAAAATTCATAGACACTTTAATAACAAAAACACATGCACACAAATACACTTATCCTAATTAAAAACCACAAGAAACCCATTTATGAAAATTTTCATAAGCAAATAACATGTAAAAATTACATTTATTGGTGTGGCTGCGGTAGTGTAGTTGTTAGCCTACTCGTCTCCCACCAAATGGAACTAGGTTAAATTCCCAGTGGGGTCACTCCTAGATTTTCGCATGTGGGAATTGTGCCGGACGATGCCGCAGGATGGTGAGTTTTCTTGGGGATCTCCCGTTTCCCTCGCGCTTAATTTTTGGTGCTGCTCCATACCTCACCTCGCTTCAACCTCATCAGTTCTCAAGACCTCAATGTTAAGAGCCGCCCAAATCTCTTCACTCACTCACTCACTCGTATTGGTAGCAGATTTATTTAGTAATGTAATTTGGATTGTGGCTGGAGCTGTCTTTCCCAATCTGTTGCTTAGCTGAACATGTTACTGATAGACTTGGCAATATTTGAAAGCAATTACAAAATATTATTTCACCCTTGTTTCAGTGATTTAAAGGGTGGCAGCAGATGGCTTGCAGTGGATGAGTCCATTCTCATCCCGGGAGGGGTGCAGGTAACCATGCTCAATTTGGCTAAAAACAAAGCTAGTTTTATAGGTGTTGTAAGTTAACATGATTAGACACTGGCTTTACACTTCCTATATTTTGACGTGGTGATAACACACTTACACTTCACGCACAACACATGCATGAGGACGTAAACATGAAATGAAGGGGAGCACTGTAACCATTGTGACACCCTCGTTACATTCATTTCCCCAGCGGTATTCTTACCCAGGACTTTTCTTGGTGTTATTTGTCGACCCGAATTATCACACTGTCAAAAGATCTCTCTAGAGGGCTTGAAAGTCGGACAGCCACCTGTCTCCAGTGGTGCTTGGAGAGCGGCAAAGGTAGGGTGCACTCTAGCACACATCGCCGGTGCTGGAGTCAGGGAGGGGTGACCGCTGCATTCAGGTTGACTTGTATCCAGTAGAGGGCACGTCGTAGTTGCGCTGGTGTAGTGGAACAAATGGGCTAAGGGAGTAGAGATGCAGCAGGCATCATAGTAAAGCTGTAAAAATACCATGAAAGGATTATCTGCCGTCCCACTCTTTTTACTCTGTCAGACAATTTGGGAATGTATGTANATTATCTGCCGTCCCACTCTTTTTACTCTGTCAGACAATTTGGGAATGTATGTAGATAATTACATCACCTATTGAGTAAGATGTGTTTTACGCTTGTCTGTAGCATAATTATTACCAGTTTGCATTCTGGTGAAATGTGTAGTATATTTTTTTGGTTTATGCATTGATATTTGTTGTTATATTGGCAATAATGTGTATTAACTCATAATTTATTACTGTATTATATAGGAGCTATGTGTTAACATTANTAGATAATTACATCACCTATTGAGTAAGATGTGTTTTACGCTTGTCTGTAGCATAATTATTACCAGTTTGCATTCTAGTGAAATGTGTAGTATATTTTTTTGGTTTATGCATTGATATTTGTTGTTATATTGGCAATAATGTGTATTAACTCATAATTTATTACTGTATTATATAGGAGCTATGTGTTAACATTATGTGGACTGCTTTTATTAAAAATTACATGTACTATAAACTTTATAGCTGTTGCCATACTTTAAAAACTCTTATGGGTTGAAAAATTAATTAATATACCAATTGCATCTCTATTAAACTGACAGTGCTACTGACTTCTAATGCTCACTTGGTGACATGCAAAACTTTCCACTGTAAAAAATGTGTACCATACACAAAAAATCAATTAATATAATTAATTTAAAAAATATTTTGCTCCGTTGATTATAAAGGCTGTTATGGCTCCACCACCAATGTATATTTTTATTTGCTTTTGAATTTAAGTATTAAAGTTGTAATTAATCTTGGTGTGAAATTTGATGACTGAAGGTGACAAGATTATCTTTATAAGATAATGTTTAATTAATGTTAAATTTTTCTGCCTGCCTTAATGTAACCCATAATTTTTAAATTGTGTGTTTTCAACAGCTTTAGTGTAAAATCATTTACACATGAGTTCTGTGTTTTTTTTTTTGACAGGTGGGAGTAGTAATGGTTCAGAACATCTGTGTAAAGAAGCTGCAGTAGATCTCATGAAATCTGGAAGCTCTACAAGTGAAAGTGATGTTCCAGTTCCTGGTGGAGTTACAGCGCTGAAGCCATCTGTGTCTGGGAGAAGATCTGGAGGTTCGCGGTCACGGTCGAGTGGTTCAGAACAATCTGTTGCAACGGTTTCAACCACTGGTCCTCAATCTCAGCATCCTCTTCAACAAACACAAGACTTGTCTGGTAGCAGGCAGTCTTTTCGAATTGCGATGGGAAATCCTTGTGAATTTTTTGTTGATGTCATGTAAACAGACATGTCCACATATATTTCACAGTTTAATATTTTGTCTGTGTTTAAAGTGGGTATAAGTGATTTAAATGTGGAGTGAATTCCCCCCGCCCCTCCTAATACTTTCTTTAGAGTTGTAAAGTATAAGCATAGGTAGGTTGCACTGTTAAAGGGAATAGCAGATAAGCAACAAAAGATGTTTAAATTTGTTACATACTGCAATATTTGTGAACCTACAGCCAGTTATTGCCATCAGAATTTCTGAATAAAATCTGTGTGTTTAATTTTTAGTACAGATAAATGTATATTTGTGTTCATATCTTGCAATGACTGCATTTTCAATCATTTTATAATAATGAGCTATGGTAGTCTGTGACAGTGGACTGCACTCAGAAGCATCATTTAACATTTGTTTGTAAATTTTGCAACACACTATGTGCTTGTTTTTACATGTTTTAACTGAAGTGTAAGTTTTGATGTGAATGACATTACTAAAATTAATTTTTATCATAAACACACTAATATAATTTATTTAATGTTTCCCAAAAAATTTTTAAATCCATATCCAACTATTTTTATTTATTAAAATTGTGCTATGATAAAAAATTTTGCTGTGTTTCATAGCTGATTTGATGTTTTAAAGTCATTGTATACTAATTTATATTCTTCCTGTACTGCAGTATAAATGCTAGGATTTAATAAACATATTGATACATTTTTTTTTAAGGTACTTAACATAAGCAGTTTCTTCTGTTCTGCATTGTATATTTTTGTTACTGCTGTGTGCCTGTTCAAAAATATATTGTTGTTTTATGCAACTAGAAGAGCTCTAAAATTATTTAGGTGTTAAATTGCTTACATGCCAATGAAAGCTGGTATAATTGATGATGGTAATGACAAATTTTAGGCAAAATTATTTTACTTGTACATTTTCACAAAATGTTTTTCAAATTGAGTCCGAATTAAATTAATATATCATTATACAGAATTTCTGTACATAATGTGTATTACAACAAATTTATTTTGCATAGTAATTTAGCATAATTTTCTTAGCGTAATGTCTTGCTGTGTATCCTCCATTACATCTTGGATATCTTGTTTCAAAATGTTTTTAATACTTGAATAATTTGTTCAAAATAAAATTAGCCAAAATAGAATGGTCACATTGTATAGGCTGTTCACGGTAAAATGAGCACTTTTGAAAATCCTGCTAAGATCTACTTGTAGGTACGTTGTGTATTCTTACACCTTATGTAAAATTAACATTGTCATGGGCCTCATCACTTTATTCATGTATCGGTCAGGTGAAACAGTGAAATTATTAGGAAAGTAAATATTTTTGATAATCTGCTTTTTCTACACTTTGATGAATTAAAAAAAAAACAGAAAGTGAATGAAGTAATTTAAGTTATCACATATGGTTACCTAACACTTTTTATTTGACATTAAGATATGGAACTACTTTCCCTCCATCGTTATTCATTTTACTGGGCGCATATCACTCTGTACCCATTCAAATATATGCAGTTAGGAGCAGTGACTTTTTTCTAAGGTTGATTTCAAAAGTGCTCACTTTATCGCAATCAGCTTTTAATGTGCAGCTTTGAATAATGTGGAGTTGTCATTTGGAATCATGCAATCTTCAATCTTTACGTAATCATTAAAAACTTAGTTTCTTATTTGGAACCAGCTATATCTTAATATACAAGTGAATGCTAACAAAGTTTTACAGTTTTTTGGTGTATACATGAGATTAGGTAGTGTCAGCTCCTCACTATGGCCATGTGGAAATCCAGTAACAATCTCGGTTATTTTCAAGATGCAAGACCTCAACATTCCATATTAGTGTCAGAATGAGCAGTTCAGCCCAAAACAGTTCAATTGATTGATGCAGTCACTGTTGTCAGATAAACAATTGATAATCACTGTATGGATTATTTATTTAAATGACTTGCTAGTTAAGTTATAGACATTCACTTTTGAAACTGAATCATAGTATATTTAACGGCAAATTTTTAATATGCACTGAAATTGCTTCACATTCTGTACCAGGAATGGACCAAGATGTGTTGAATGATCTGTGATTTATACTGTATTTATTTGAAATTAATAAATTTGTCAGTTATTTCTTCTTGTGTGTCGAAACAAAGGGTGTCTTGTATGCTACCCAAACTAGAGCCACTAATAATTTATGGATTTTCCATAATTATTATATGTATATTTAGGCACACTGTTAAGCTATATGGCATTTTACTAATTTTTGTGAAAATGAAAAAGGCTTACGTGTGTGTCTGTGTTAATTATCAAGTCAAAGCTAATCTGATTTGCTGATTTATTTTAAAGGAAACCATGTTAGTTGGTCTTAAACCATTATGCTATCATGCAAATCAAAGAATAATCATCTTGTACTAGAAGAACTGTTATTATTACAACATAGCACACACAGGTGGCATGAAAGCACTCTGGGATGTTAAAAATTTGTTGATTCTAAGCATCCAAAAGAATTCTCCTCCATCTTGACCTGAAACGAGAATATTAAAGTATAAACCTACAGATGATGCCACATTGTACCTAAAATTGGCCTTTAAATTTGGGCTCAGTCCTCATCCAGCTACTCAGGTCTCCACAGCAGTGGTGGCTTGCAATGGATGCATTTGACGCACAGCTTCACCTAAATTTTATAATTAGTATTTATTTATTTTGTTTTTATTTTATCTGCCTGATCCATTATTTTTAATAATTCCTCCATAAATTTCAGGACAAAAAATTTGTTCTTACTTTTTTTTTTTTTCTGAGGCCTTGAACACCACTAGAATACACAGCTACAGCACCATTGATGTACTAGTAGTTTTGTCTGAAGAACTCAGGTCAGGAAATCGAGAATGTGGTGATATAGATGGTTTTTTACGGGACTATGTTTGGAAACTGCACGTGTTTTCCTGTCCACTGATGCGCTCTGGCAGCCCTTATTGTTTTGTGTCAGTATCTGAATGCTTTGTGGTATGATGAATATCAGTGGTTGTGAGGCAACTCTTATCTGGAGCGATTATTTGGTTTCCCATGTTTGCTGTTCAGCATTAAACCAGGTACGTGGAACATTTCTAACTATCACTTTTATTATCATAATTTTTAGAAGTTTTTAGTGATAGGCTGGTAGCAGCAACACCATTTTAACCCAGTGAGATCTAAATTTTTTCCCACCCTCTGCTCATGGTGCTTCATCTACTTTCGGTCTCACGAGCCACCACTGCCACAGCATAAAGAAAATGCCAGCCTACTTTTATGTCAAACCAGAGTCTTACCAACTTATTAATTAATCCATATTATGTTCAAGTCATTATTGTTGGTGAGATTTAAACAGTGAGTTAATCCATAATTAAAATAAAGGACACTTATGAGACCTTTGGATTGCCAAATTCTCAATAGTTGATATAGCTCTTAGCAAAATAAAACTGTACAAAAAAGGTTAATGTTTAGCAGCCTCCTCTAAGATTAAATAGAGTTTTGTTGAATAATTATAATGAAATCATGTGTTTAGCATTACTTTTATTATAAAGTGTTCAAATGCTAAGAAATATTTCCTTGTGCTTTCAGCCCTCAATTTAGAATTAAATGCTCTGCCAATTGGTGTAGAAGGAAATATATGAGCCTCTCAATTGCTTTTACCACATAAGGTATAACAAAACATTTTTCATTATCCACATACTCATTTGTTAGTGTAATGCCTACATTTTATATTTCCGCTTTGACAAAATACTTTTGCTGTCATTAGTACACATATTGCTGCTGCAGATAAGTACCGAATATGTGGGCCCCTTTTATTTTCTATCCAAACATTCAATGAAAATAAACAAATGCTTAATTGATACCAGGAAGACTTTTTTCCCGAAGAAATAAATGACATCAATGAAAAAAAACATTGTTTTAGCATATCACGTTTATATTGTTGTACACACGCTAAATATTCAAGGGGTGTGAGCAAGATATGTAAAAAAACCACACTTATGAACCATAGCTTCATTTATGCACTAAATAAGTAGTGGTGTCAATTATACCAAAAAAAGAGGGGAGGGGGCACACAGCCACCTGAAATCTTGGTTGCCCAATATCCATTCATAATTTTAAGAAGAATTTTACATGTTACTCTTCACTTTATCGCTCAAGAAATGTGACAGTGTGACTGCTGAACTCAAGTTATACAACCAAGTAAGTACAGTATATAGTTGGCCCATATTCAACATGTCGTGGTGTGTTACCAGTAATGGATTAGACACAAATGTACTGTTCAATTTAACATTTGCCGCCGTCCGGGGTTTAAGCCTACCGAGCCTGGTTCCCACCACAATAAAAAATATGAAGTTAAGTGATTGTATGTCCATGGGGGCCAGCTAGCCACCACGTCGTGGTTAAGCCTGCGCTATTTACTGGTAGTGTGGTTGAAGTCACACTGCACACTTTCACACTTACATGAGCAAAAACTGGGTAGGACAAACATCTCTCAAACACAGGTTTAGATAGCATATGGTTTATTGCCCAATAAGTACATGTTACACTCAAACACATGGCACAAACAAAGAACACAGAAAATTAACACAAGTCTCTCACAACTAAATATCAAATGGGTTACCTGGAAGCATGTGCTTAAAAAAGACATACAGCGAGGTCCTCACTGGCCGGGATATTAACAGATTAACCTATGCCGGAGTCGGCCGGGTCTGTAAAACAAGGCTTCATGCACCCGCGCACATGGTGCATGAGCTGTAAATTATTGATTAAAACCGAGTTCACTGCAATATGAGGTGATGTGGGGGCTTAAAAAAAAGGTTTCAGTATATCTATTAAGTTAAAAAAGCACTACTTCATCAGAGAAACAAGTTGAAGGCCCTCATGCTATGTGTACGTCTTTCTTCCTTCATGGCTGCTTCCAGATTCCTGTCATGGTGGGTGGAATGAGTGCCAGCGTCATTCCTGCCATCCACCGTATGTCAACACAAAAACCTTTATTTAAAACAATTGGACAAACACTTGAGAAAAGATAATTAATTATTATGATTGGCTTTAATTCTGGAAGCTTCCCCCTTTTATTTTATTCTTCTGCCAGTCTTAACCATGAGGAATTCTAGAGTATGATGGCGACGTGATGTCACAGCCAGTCACATGCTTGGGTTACTGTCTTGTCATCGCTGCGGCCTTGGTGGGCTAGAGGGTGGAGCACTAGGGGCTCTGATGACAAATAAACCCCCCTCCCCATTCCGAGGTGAGCCCGGTCCTGACTGTCTGCCTGCCGCTGGTACTGCAGGGCGGTGATTTGGGAGGCCCACACCACCTTGTTCTATATTGGCTGGGGGGCAGGGTGGGGTTTGTACAAAAGCTGTGCTTGCCTCCTTATGACTTGTCATCTTTAGGTCCTAGGCTGGGTCCCACTGGTTGTCCGACTCTACTAATCTCCTCGGACGTGTTCGCAAGTTGTACCCTGGTGGCGGCTCTCCTGCAGTGGGCTGCTGGTCTGCTCCTGGCTCGCTGCCGGATGTCGCCCCCTGATGTGCAGCATGCTGTAAGGTGGCAGGGAGGCCGCTGGCATCTCCGCTGTGATGGTGGGTCGTCATCCGGCTCCACCACCTGAATTCTAAAGTTGGCATCGGCCAGGGAAGCATCATGTCCCCATACGCTCCTGGTCGTATCGTAGGCGGGGTTGTCTTCGCATTCTCTTCCATCTCCTCCACCCATGTAATGGATGCCTCCCCCTGCTGTTTGCCATTCTCTAGTGCTGCGTCTTCTGGGTTCAGCTCGACAGCTGAGTCGCTGTGAACAGGCATCTCCGCACTGCTGATAGCCACCTGGAAGCCTCTGAAGGGTGTGCCTGGTAATTCCTTGGCTTCCACATCAGGAAATCCTCAGAAAGGTCCCCTGGTGAGTCGGCTGTCGTGGTTTCAGGTGGTCCTCTTGGTGCCCTGTGTTCAATTCTTTGGGTGTGCCCATCGCCCATCTCAAGTGGTCCCGATGATACTCTCTCACCTTGCCCTTTGCATCTCTTACTAGGTACACCATTGGATAGAGTATAATTTCAGTATAGACCTAAAGTTTGAGTGCAGGTAATTAAGTTATGTTCATGTGTGTTTAATGTATGTGAGATTACATTATGTATAATAGAGGTAAATATCTTGTGGATTTAGTGAAGAAGTTATCTGCCAGTGAAAATCAATCTCAGGGTAAGTGTGAAATATGTCACTCAAACCTGTTAGAGTCTGTCTGCAACCTAGTTGCAGACAGACTCTAACAGTTATACGTTACTGTATACCTTTTGTATACAGTAAAGCTGTGTCCACAATAAGCTTGGTCTGCAGACTAGTTCACACCAAAAATGTCACATTCGAGCGAGAATGTGTCCACAATTGTGATGTTCGCAGTTGGGCTTTAAGAAACTGGCAATAGAAAACTGTAAATAGAATACTTTAAGTTATTAAATGTTTTGTTAACATTTGGGATTTTATGCAAATAACGACATCAAATTATAATTTGTAAGTCAAGTATTGTAGTATTTAATAGTTTAAAAACTTTTTCTTTCATTCACAGTTCCTGTTTCTGCTTATTAATTCAGTATTTTATATTCATATCGCAGTAAATAAAAGAAAATAACATGCTTTAGAAAACAAACATTGTTAACAGTAATTTATAATTTAAGTATGAGTTTGTGTTCTTGGTATTCACTGTATGTATTTTCAATGTTTACATTGTAATGATTTAGTTCTTGGCACAAATTAGTGAACACAATAATTTATTATTATTTTTCTAACAATCGAGGACACAAGCAAGGGTGGTCAGTGGATCAAAGTTCAAGTTGATGAATGAACCGTAGATGCAAGAACATGCGAATGTGGGAACAAAGACCAGTGACATCAGAGGGTCACGCGAAACATTGATTGCTGAGTATTTTTGTTTGAGTCTGCGGACCAAGTTTATTGTGGACCAAGCCTAACTATGATATTTCTTATTGGCCTAGAACAAAATTATGGTATATGCAACAGGTTGAGGTTGGTAGGAATGGGCAGGACAGAGAGAGAGGACATTGGAGTGAACAGTGAGCAAGTCATGTTGGTGATTTATTAGGACTATGCAAAGCTATTGTAATTGTGTGTTTGTATAAGTTGTATACTAAGAATTAAATAACGATTTGAGGTACAACAGTGTGGTGATGAGAAGTGAAACAATCTATGCGCTTGTACATGACGGGAATTCAGTGGAAAGGTGATACAAAAAATTACCATAGATTCCACAATATGGCGGAGGGTACCAAATCCTTACCCACCTGAATTTTTCCGCAATTTAATCTGAAAGAAGATAATTGGGAGATATGGTGTGAAAGGCTCAATCAGTATTTTGTAGCCCACGGCATGGCTGAAGCGAAAAGAGTGCCATTAAAATTAACACTGTTCGACAATGATGCACATACCTTGTCAAGGGAATTGTGTACACCAAAACCACCACTGTACTTAACGTTAAAAGATATTATGCAGCTCTTATTAGACCACTTGAAGCCAAAGATGTCAGAAGTAATGGAATGGTACAAGTTTAAGGAGTGGAGGCAGCTACCAGGATAATCAGAGGCAATTGAGGTGGCTATCGCATTTAAAACATCTGTACATGAAGTATCACAAATTAATAATAATGGTGAAACCAGTGACGGATTTAACATCAATTATTCAAGCGTTCAAAAGAACTTCAAACAAGTGACTCCAATCTCCAAGGTTAGAGCTGAGGCAGTTTAACTAAACCAAACAGGTCATGCTTTGTTTGTGGCAAACCTAATCAGAGGGCCAACAATTGTAGGTTCAAGACCTATAATTGCAGGAAATGTGGGAAGAGAGGACATTTGCAGGCAGTCTGCAAAATGAGGTCCAAAGGTAATGAAGGTGAAGAAATACATAACCTAGCAGCTGAACCAGGAAAGTACTACTAACGACATGTTGCAGTAGAAGAAAGTGCCATAAAAAACTGACAAAAATTGCAGGTTAGGAGTACTGCAGGTAAACAGAATTAATATTTATGTAATGTACAGGATCGTGTATTTACTTCTGTAGGAAGGCATGATGACTTTGAATATTTATTTTATTGATGTGCAGGTTGATGGGCAGGTCATAAGGTTTGAATTAGACAGTGGATTGAGTGTTTTAGCAATAAGTGAGGAAATGTATGTGTAAAAATTAAAGCAGAAGAAGTTGCTACCATCAGGGAAGAACTTCAGAAGTTTTACTGGAGATACTATGGAATGTGTTGGTGTAATTGAAGTGATTCTAAATATTAATGGCAAAGGTAGAGAATGTTGCATGTTATAAAAGATGGATCCAAACCATTGTTGTATGTGGATGAGGGAATTTGAACTGACGATACATTGCATGACCTCTGAAAAAATCATAGTTAAATGTTTAACTGCCAAGTACCCTGAGGTGTTACGGTTGTATAACAAACATGACATTACCTTAGAACTAAAGGAAGATGCTTAGCCAGTATGTTATCAGCCATATTCAATATTCTGTGCTATTAAAGATAAGGTTGATAAAGAAATAGATTCTTTGGTGAACATGGGGGTGTTGAAACGGGTAGATCACTCAGAGTGGGGAAGACCTGTTGTTCCAATTGTTAAGGATGATAAAATGATAAGAATTGCTGGGAACTATAAAATTACTTAAACTCATGTTTAAAAGTTGACAGGTATCCAGTGCCTAAGGTAGAGGATTTGATAAGTACCTTGAATTGTGTAAAAAAATTTGTCAATCTTGATTTGTCCAGATTCTACAATCAAATTAAACTTAGTGAGGGTAGAACTGTTACAGTGATTGCGAGGTACCATTATATTTATAGATGATATTTTAATAAGTGGGGAAACAACAGACATGGTTCTGGTAAGAACTAAACAAGTTTTAGACAAACTGCGAGAATGTGGCTTAACAGTACAGTTGCACAAATGTAAATTTCTGACACCTGAGGTACAATTTCTAGGTTACATATTTGATAAAGATGGTTTTCACATGGATCCAGGTAAGATTGAAGCCATTGTAGATGCACCACAACCAGAGGATGTAGAAGAGTTACAGGCTTTTCTAGGATCAGTGAATTTTTATTCAAAATTCGTCCCCAACATGTCTGAAACGTTATGGCCATTGTATAATCTTCCAAGAAAGAACGTGAAATGTGCATGATCAGATGCATGTGACAAGGCCTTTAACAAAATAAAGGAAATATTAACATCAGAGACAGTATAAGCACAGTATGATACAGAATTGTAAATAATTCTAACATGTGATGTGAGTAGCTATGGTCTAGAGCAGGGGTGGCGAACCTTTATGTATCAGCGTGCCATTTTTTCTAAAGAAATGTTCGATGAGGCCATAGACGTGCCGTCAGATAATTTTAACTTAGTGATTATTAGAAAAATAATAATACTAAACACTATCTACTCAAAACTCTTTATGTACTACCAAAAATACATTTTGCAATGTCAAATAATAAATGTTTCGGTTGTATGCATAATTCAAATTACATTAGTGTGACTTCTGTTGTTGCAGATTAGATGACAAATAATTTATATTAGGGTTGTAAGATGTTACTTTTAGCAGAATGCATGCTGAACTGGAGTCATCTGTCAAACGGTTTCTAAGCGAGTCTTTAATGTTATTCATCTCTGAAAATAATGACTCGCAGGCATAGGTAGATGAAAATATGGTTAAAATAGCACGAGCCAGCTTCTTCAAACAGTTAAATGTGTCTGGAAACGAATTCCATGTTTCCAAAATTTTGATACTGGCATTTTTACTTATATTGCTTGACAATCTTTCTGTTTCAATTAATTCCAACTCTTTCCTTGCTTCAATAAATTTTTGAATCCATATTGAACTAGACTGGAAATCAATCAGCTGCATTTCAAATTCTTCAATTTCCAACCAATCGAATGGGGACAAATTCAGTTTATCAAATGAAGTCACATCAGGGTACATAATAAACTTTAGTGTTTCCGATAATTCTCTGAACTGAGAAAATCTCGCTGAGAATCCCTTGATTGAAGAATCAATTACAGAAATAAATTCTTCAGTTACTTCTCCACCTGGTTTCTCATGTATATCTAAATGGTTGAAATTTTTTTTCAAGTTTGGGAAATACTTGTAGTTTTTTGTAGTAATATCGTTCCTGAAAACATGTAGTTTAGCATCAAAAGCGCGAATGAGATCTATCATGACGATAATTGTTTTATTTGTGCCTTGAAGCTTTACGTTCAATTCATTGAAATGTTGGCATATGTCTGTAAAAAACATCAATTTTGAAAGCCACATAACATCCAACAACTCTGGGTATTGTTCAATTTTTCCCTCATTTTGCACAAACAGTCTGATTTCTTCCAAGCAGTCAACAAATCTTTGAAGTACGTTCCCGCGGCTCAGCCAGCGAACATTATTATACATCAGTAAGCCATTATATACCGAGTTGACTTCATTCAACAAAGCATCAAACTTTCGCTTATTTAAAGCGTGCGACGATATGAGGTTGACTATTTTTGTGACTACCGCCATTACCTTATCAAGAGATGTTAAACCACTCTTAGCACACAAGGCTTGTTGGTGAATTATGCAGTGGAATTCAAGAATCGAATGTCCTACGTCTGTTTGAAATAAACTTATGAAACCATTTTTTTTGCCCACCATACTTGGAGCACCATCAGTTGTGACTGAAACAATTTTTTTAAAATCAATTTCTTTCTCAGCAAGCGAATTTTTAACAGCCGTACAAATATCTGTGCCCTTTGTAGTTGTTAGCAACGATGTTATCGCAATTAATTCTTCCTTAATGATGTTTCCTACGCAATATCGAGCAAAAACAGCTAAACGTGCAGATTTAGTAATGTCAGTACTTTCGTCAATGCATAGCGATATAAAAGGAGCGGAGTTAATGTCAATTTTTTGTTGATCTGTTATATTTTCGGCCAGTTTTAAGATTCTTTCCTTTATTGTATTTCTAGATAGAGGAGTATCTTTAATGCGCTGAATTATCTTATCTTTATTATCGAAATCATCAAAAAGTGAGGGCGCGCATGCTAACCAGGCTTCCTTCAAAAACTCTCCATCTTGAAAAGGTTTACTATGCCGAGCAATGACATTTGCAGCCGAGTAACTTGCCGCGCTCGTATGACAATTTTTGCCAACATATTTAATCATAGACGTTGACTGTTTATTTCTGTCTTTCATTGCACTTGCAATTAATTCCTTTTGCACTGGTTCGCTTTTTTGACTAAGAGATTTGTGATTTGTTTCAAAATGCCGTTTTACAGACGATGTTCTACATACCACTGTACCAGAACATAAAACACACACCGCTTTGTCGCCTTTACTTATCATGCCATATTTTTCAGTCCACCAAGTTTGAAATTCTCTATTACACTTACTATCTTGCCCTTTTTGTTTTTTTGCTGAACTAGCCATGGTAAATAATAGTTAAAAATCAACTTTAAAATACAGTTGTGTCAACGAAATTGAACGAACGAAAACGTCAACAAACTATGCGTCATTAGCAATTGTAGTCCACGACGTAACTAAGGCAAGACAATAACAAACGAGCGCGCTTTCCGCCCGCCGCCCCGCGCACCGCACCCGTTCACTCCTTAGCGTAGGTCCGTAGGATCACTCGCGCGCGTTCGTTCCTAATATAATACTGATACCTCCCTATTTGCGCTATGGCGTATAAGTCTGTATCTGCTCTCTGCGTAGGGCGCCAGCAATGGATGCTAGTCCTCAGTGATAGGGCGTGTAAATATGTTGACACTACTGTTCGTAGTTCAAATTTACCAAATGAATTTGAACTTCCTTGAGAGTTCACGTATGTCGTTTTATTTTTCGCTTAACAAGGTTCTTCACACTTGCTGCATGTCTCTACTTAGCTTGTCTCGAGGCGCTGGTTCGTCTCTCGGCTGGGGCTGACTCCGCTCCGGTGTCGAACTCGGGGCTGCTTCGTCACCTCGTCGGGAGGCTGCGACAGTTCCTCGCAGATTGGTCTTGGCGTCGTGATGCCTTCTCTCGAACTCCACTCCTCCCGGCTCCACTCCTCTTTCCTCGACTCGCGTACGCCGACTCACTCCCTCCGCGTCTGTGGTAGAACTGACCTCTTCTCGTCTGCTCCTCCGCCGTTTTATTAGCCCGTTAGCCATATTAAAACGCCTCATCTCGCACGTGGCTGGGGGCTGAACGCCGCGCCCTTGGTCGTAAACACGTGTTCGGCGCTGCGGCTATCCGCACGTGGTCTCAGCGGCGCCGGCGATTTTGGCATTAAAGTTTTATGGCTTCGCCCACCACGTGCTCGAGTGGGATACCCGGCCCCAGTTGTATAGGGCTTAGCGTCCCCCTTTCCGCTGCGAGACACACGTGTTCCTTCCTTCCCGGAATTCTGGTGTTATTGTTCCAGCACGCTCGCCAAAGCTATTAGCTGGTTTTTGGCAGTAGCCAGCCTGCGAGAGAAATGCAGCTGTGGGCTGTGAAACCTTTTAACGTTTTCGACGCAGCTGCGAGAGGCTGTGCCTTCTCGTCGCGGCGGAATCCTGGCGTCATTCTTCTGGCACGCTCGCCGAACCGTTAGCTGGTTTATGGCGGCTGTTCGCGTTTCCTTGTCGTTGCGAGTTTCGACAGTGTGTNGTCTCAGCGGCGCCGGCGATTTTGGCATTAAAGTTTTATGGCTTCGCCCACCACGTGCTCGAGTGGGATACCCGGTCCCAGTTGTATAGGGCTTAGCGTCCCCCTTTCCGCTGCGAGACACACGTGTTCCTTCCTTCCCGTAATTCTGGTGTTATTGTTCCAGCACGCTCGTCAAAGCTATTAGCTGGTTTTTGGCAGTAGCCAGCCTGCGAGAGAAATACAGCTGTGGGCTGTGAAACCTTTTAACGTTTTCGACGCAGCTGCGAGAGGCTGTGCCTTCTCGTCGCGGCGGAATCCTGGCGTCATTCTTCTGGCACGCTCGCCGAACCCTTAGCTGGTTTATGGCGGCTGTTCGCGTTTCCTTGTCGTTGCGAGTTTCGACAGTGTGTGCCTGCTGACGGAAAAATATATCTCGGTATGCAGAATGCATCAATACGTCATAGTGAACTTTGTTATTTTAAACTAAAATGCAAACCTTTTGATCCGTGGCGTGGCGTGCCCAAAATATTGTTTCGCGTGCCATTGATGGCACGCGTGCCATTGGTTCGCCATCCCTGGTCTAGGGGCAAAGATTAATCAAGTAGGTAAGGATGAGAAGGAAAGGTCTCTAGCTTATGCTTCCAGGTTGTTGACTAAGGCAGAAGGGAATTACTCCCAGGTGGAGAAGGAAGCACTAGCCATTGTATTTGGGGTTAAGAAATATTACCAGTATTTGTATGGGAGACAGTTTATATTAGTAACAGACATCAAACCACTCATGACAATTTTTGGTCCTAAAAAAGGAATTTCAGTAATGGCGGCTATTAGACTCGAGCGTCGGGCTGTATTTCTGTCAGGGTTTATGTATACAATAAGACTAGTACTGTATAAAAAAAATAGGGCAAATGGGTCTTGGAGTCAGATAGATGCGGATAATTCTTCGTATATAAAATTCTTTGAAAAGGAGTTTCCAGCTGTTACCATTCATGATGTTGCTAAGGAATCTAGGAACGATATGGTAATCAAACAAGTGATACAATTTGTTTTGCATGGTTGGCCAGAAATAAATCTGCCTGAAGTTTTCAAACCGTATCATACTAAAAGGCTTGAATTAACAGTGGAGAATAAGTGTATAATGTAGGGTCATAGGTTGGTGGTTCCTGGCAAACTACATAGTGTGTTATTGGCAGAATTGTATATGAGACATATGGGAATAGTAAAGACAACAAGCTTGGCGCAATCTTATTTTTGGTGGCCATCACTTGATCACGAAATTGAACAAACTGTTAGAAACTGTAATGCATGTAGACAGTACCAAGCAAACCCTCCAAAAGCAGAAGTGAGTCCCTGGACTTGGCCATCAGGACCCAATTGATGGCTGCATGTTGATTTTTGTGGCCAAGTACATGGAAAAATGTCTTTGGTACTAATGGATGCTTATTCAACGTTGGTTGATGTTTTCAAAATGGGTAAAATAACAGCAGCCAAGACAGTGGTGGCATTCAGGCAGTATTTTTGTACGTGGAGATTGCCTACGTCACTTGTAACTGATAACGGGCTAGCTATATGTCTGTGGAATTCCTTAAAAATTATGGGGTTAAGTACATCACAACAGCTGTGTACATACCACAGTCAAATGGTGTTGCAGAGAAAAGTGTTAAAACATTTAAAGCTAGTTTTAAGAAACAAATGTTGAATGGTAGAAGTTCAACAGGAGCATTGCAGTCCTTTTTATTTATACATCGGGTTACATCTCGTGTTACAACTTGTTTCTCTCCTGATAAACTTCTGTTGGGACATAAGTTACATACACGGTTTAACTTTTTAACTGCAGTACCAGAAGACCATATAGATAAGAAACAATCATTGCTGTGTGAACGTTCTTCAGGCTGTAAAAAAATAAATTTGTTGTTGGCCAACAAGTGTACGTTAAGTATTATGCGGCCAGGGGCGTAACATGGATTCCTGCGACAACTACTAAATGGTTGGGAAATGTCATGTTCTTGGTGACAACCAATCACAATAGGGTGTTGAAAAGACATGTAAATCATGCTCATGCCCAGCCACCCAATACTACAAAGCAAAACCTCACTGTGAACCCTACGATTAGCAATCACGAAAATGAGGATAGTGACACTTGTGGGAGTACTTTTATAGTAGGGAATAATAACCACGGGAGCAAGGACATTGGCAATGTAGAATCAAGACTGGAGGAGGGTGATGAACTAAGGATGTACGTAAGTGTCATGAGGGAGAAGAGGAGTGAGACTAAGGAATTAAGTTTGAGTGAATGTGAAGAGAAGTTCAGAGGATTTGAAAAAATGAAACCTCGAGATTCAGGTGTTGCCGAAAGGAGTGTAACAGTTAGCAGGTCTGGCATGAATATCAAACCTAGGAAGGTACAGGATTTGTAAAGAATTGCTAGATAGTAAAAGTGTAACATGTGTAGAGTCTAGCTGCATTCTATGTATTAAAAAGGTTCTGGAATTGTAAACAAATTGTATATAATAAGAGTGTGATATGTGTTACAGTAAGTACAAACTAGGTATTAAATTGAAGATTTGTAGTGACAAACTGTGAGTTTATTAATAAATGTAAATGGTGAAATAGCTGAGGGGGAATAATGTGGTAAATGTAACAGGTTGATGTTGTTAGGATTGGGCAGGACAGAGAGAGAGAGAGTGGTTTATCGGGACTGAGCAAAGCTATTGTAATTGTGCATTTGTATAAGTCGTATACTAAGTAAGAAGTAAATAAAGATGTGAGACACAACAAAAATATGTTAAAGAACAAAGTAAATATTCTTGATGGAATAAGAAATAGTTTCACCCATTTTACTATCGTAAACTCAGAATTTTAAAAAATTCACATTTTCAATTAATAAAAAAATTATCCGAAAATTCCACTTTTATAGTGGACAGCCTATACCAGTCTTAATTATTGTTTTAATTCTTATTACTTTAGTATGCCCTTCTGTTTTAATGACATTCTGTGCACTGAATTTTATATTACTCATTCCATGTGATAGTTAGGAATACTTGCAAGGAAAAGATAAAGTGTGTCACTGTAGTAGGAAATCTAGGAGTTCTTCAGTGGTCTATACATTAAGTAAAGGTGATGCCCGAATTAATGTTTGTAAGAAAATGTTCCTTGCCACTCTTGGCATAACTGATGTGGTTAAGAACATCATAAAATTTTTTTCAGATTCTGAAAATGTCACACTTTCAATTGACAAGAGGGTCATACATTTGAACCATGGACACTCAAGTCATACCCGAGGCAGTGAAAGAGAATGTGAAGGAACACACAAATTCCTTTCCTATTGTGGATATACACTACACCAGAGATAAGAGTAACCGAAAATACCTGAATGAAGGTTTGTCCATTAGTAAAATGTACATCATGTGCACTGAGAAGGAAAACAATAGTTCTGGCATCCATGCAACTTTGAGGCAATATAGTGATATCTTCAGCAATTAATTCAACATTGGGTTTTTTCTCCTAAGAAAACAGTGCGCTGTATGCAGTGCATATTCAATGTGTGAGAGCGCTACAAAAAACGAATAGATGGCTAAATAGATTGAGGTGCATATGAAAAATAAATATTTAGTCAGAGAAAAACAAGAGCCCAAAGTTGAAACTTCATTGTGTATGTAACGTGGCTTGAGTGGTAGGGGAGAGATAATACAGGTGGCATTCTGTGTTCATGTTAATAAAAGTAAAAATATATCACAAATACTCCAACTTTACCGGAATGGGCGCCAACTCACCGGGTGAGTACGAAATCATTATTTTCAGGATCGTGGGTTGAACGACCACGTAGCTGTATCTCCTGACATGCAAGGCACAAAACTTACAGAAAAATGTATATATATAACTAGGGTATTCAGGATCCCCAGCATGCCTTGATATTACTATTTGCAATGTAAACAAAGTAACGCTTCCTAGAGGTGGTGCAGAATCCCTGGATAGAGCCAGGGCACGAAATAATACGGTTAAATGATAACGCACACTTGCAGTTAACTCAAGAAAAGTTGTATTGTCGAGTTCAGTATACAAAGACATATATGCAGAATCAAATTTAAGTGGATCTGACCCACAAGGCCTACCAGTGGCCGTAACGAAATGGGTGGGAAGGAAAATTAAGAGTGATTAAACCTCCAGGGTCAGAAACGAGCTGATGGAGGGGCGCTGCGAACATGGGGGATACTACGGATAAAAGCGCAGAGGTTCCGGTAGACTTATGTTAAGCTATTGTCTTAAAATATGCGAATAAAGTATGAAAGTCCCCTGCGACGTGACACACATGCACCACCTACGACCTGTGGAATCAGACTTCCAGAGATGGCACGGGCGAGCAGCATTCTTGCCTAGAGCTTGCGCCACTCCGCGAGGTACTTTATACACAACAAAGTTCTGAAATATTCGGGATGAATATCTCTGATCCTGTGGAGAGTCCAGAGTTCTTAATTATTAACTTATTTACATACAAAACCTTACTATGTGGCGCCTCGAAAATTACGTGGGAAATTTGTCTCTGTCAAGTCTTTGGGCACTCCGCGACCAGAATGGTTAAGTTGTATTAAAGACTAAATATTAATAACGTAATGTTTGTCTTAGCCAGATGCACACTTACTATATAAAAGCTACATAAAACACTTCAAAGAACATGACCCTAATATTCTGTGCTTAATTAAATATGCATGTGACATGATGTTTACTGTTATGTTACAATACCATAAGGGTGATCTACAATAACACTTTCCCGTGGCCTATAAACTATTCTGTACTTTACTACATGTGTCTCAACTTGATTCCTATCAAATTTAAATTATTACTCTACATGCGCCACATACACTAAACTGGCTCATTCGGTACCGTGTCGTGACCCGTTCATGAGTGAACTTTGTCAGTGTACATGTAATGAGTGTTGCACTGGTGCAGCCGCTGTGGGCCGGTGACATGGTGACTGGCCATGCCAGACCACGCAGTAGTGGTCCACTTCAAATGCCTTTCCCTTGGGGAGACCACTGTCACAGTGAGTGGTGGTGGTGGTGGCTTAGGTCCGCGTGATGTAGTAGGTGATTGAGCAGCGCCTTGGCCGTGTGCGCAACCGTATCTGTGAGAAGAGCTGGATCACCCTGGTGCAGGGCCCCATGCCAACTGGTGTTGGTTTTACTTACCCTTGGCATATGTTATCTTACTGGTTCTGCATGGCTGGTGAGCATCCTTGCTGCCATACTGCTGTTGCTGTGGCACCAGCGTCGACACCGTCGAGGATGGGATGGCTGCCCTGTCGAGGAGATGCTCGACCCGGAACTGGACATGGCCATCGACGAGTCACGTGACCTGGCAGTTGGGAACGTGGCATCTGGTGGTGCTTGTGTGACCTGGCCAGTCGCCGACATCGCAGTGCTGAGCGCCGTGGCATCTGGCAGTCGGCTGTCGTCCCTGACACTTTCCCTGGGAACAGGCATCCCCACAACTTGTGGTGCTACCTTAGCGCCTGGCGACTCTGATGCCCTTGGGGCGTTTGTGTTGGTTTATCTTGTAGTCTGTTTGTATCTGATGCAGGTGGCTGACAACTCGGATCTGCCAGGACTTCTTCTGTCGGTTGGTTCGGGTTTGTATCTTAGGGCGGTCAGCGTCTTCGGCGCTGCTATTAGGTCATCGCGGTGGAACTTCGCTCGTTGGCGAGCACTTTCCTGGACGACATAGTCGGTCTTCCCTACTCTTCGCACCACTGTATGGGGCCAACTCTAGCGAGGGGAAATCCCCGCGCAGAGATTGGCACGGGCAGCAGATTGCTGGTGTTCTCGCACATAAATTGTCTTTCCACTTCGAAATTCTCTCGGTGGACGTGTGGTCTCTGGCAACCACTGCTGGATGTACTGTTCCTGCCTTTCCAGAACTCATTCCAGCCTCTGCTGGTTGTGCTCTTCTCGGGCTTCTGTATCTGAGGGTCCTGAGTTCGATGCTGGTTGTGGCCATACATATTCTCCCAGCTGCACAAGCCCGTGTCCATATAGCAGTTCTGCGGGCGAGTGGCCCGTTACCTCGTTCTGCTGATTTCTGAGGCAGAACAGGATCTCTGGGACATTAGTGGCCCAGGAAGTGTGGTCGTCCCACATGCGAAGCCGGAATTGCACTTTGAACACCTGGTTACGCCGTTCCGTTGGGTTCGCATGGGATGGTACACAGCTGTTGTGCACTGGTTTCCATTTGGTGCAGAGTTGTCGTCACCGTATTTCCGCAAACTGCGGTCCATTGTTGGAGAGAATCACTTTCTGTTAGCCCCAGCGGACAAAGAAGTCGTTTTGTAACACCTATCGCTATGTTCTTGAGGCGTGCGCTTGGGAGAGGGTGGGTTTCCTACCACCTAGTGCACAAGTAGTCACTACTAACAAGAATCGTTTCCCATTCGGCGCATGGGGGTATGACCCCATCAGATCTAAGGTGATTGTTAGGGAGGGTCTTCTGGTACTCTTGGTTGTGTAATGCCATCAGCATGCCATGTTTTCAGGTGATTGCACACGTCGCAGGCATGTACAAACTCTTGCACTTGTCGGGTAAGCCCTTGCCATAAATAGCCTGTTAGCATGTTGCGCTTCGTTTATGCAGCCCCTGGGTGGCCAGATAGGTCGCTGGCATGAGATTGCGCCAGGTCTAACGTGCGTGCTTCGACCGGGACGTACATTCGCAAGTTCCCCTTCTCCCCCGCATGGCAGGTCTCCAAGCGGTTGTCGATTGCATGCCAGTTTGTCTGCTATTCTCGCGCACACTGTGCATGGTGCTCAGTGACATCAGCGGACAGCTGTTGTACAGCGAGCACTCGTTCATACAGTGTGTCGCTCGTTAGTTCCTGGGGGCAGCAGCCACGTACATGGTGACATGTTGTAACATAGCAGTGGGCGGACTGTCAGGCGGAAACAAAACTTCCCATTCATCTTCGTCTCGTGCTATTTCAGTAGTTTAGGGTACGTGCGAAAGAGCGTTGACTAGTTGGTTTTCCTCGCCCGGGATGTGTTCAACCATGAATTCATAAGCCTGTAGTAACATGGACCACCGCATGAGTTTACTATGGATGGTGCGCATGTTATGTACCCACATCAGGAAACGATTGTCCATCCTTAACATAAATTATTGGTACTTGGAGTTGTTGGCGGTAATGATTTAATGCCAATGCTATAGCCAGACATTCCCTCTCATTTACATCGTAATTACATTCGTGTGGGGCGAACTTCGCATTGCTGTAATCTATGACACTGCTCTCCCCATCTCCATCCTATTGAAACAGGATGGTGCCAAGCCCTTCTTGACTAGCATCTGTCTGTAGAAGATAAAATGCCTATGGGGGGTCTAGACGTGGTCAGACTGAAGTGGATACGATCCATGGCAATCTCGATTATGGTATTATGCTGTCGAAGCCAGGGTACCCCTAGAATAAGGTCTTTGCGTATCTCGTCGGAGACAAGAGCAGTTATGTCCGTCGAAAAGTCGCAAATCTGGATTTCTAATTTAACTTCGCCCAAACATTCACTGGTCCCGTTAAAAGAGGCCAATTGTATGGTTTGTTTACCAGTTGTTGACCTACTAGTTCGGTCTGCACGAAATTGTTTGATGCGGCCGTATCGATCAGGGCGATGGTGTTCCACTCGTCTATGAGTATAGGTATTCTGATCACTGGTGGTGCTAACCTGGCCTAAATAATGACAGATCTGGTTTATGCTGCAAGTCTCGGGAGTTCCGATCGCTATAATGGCGGAGAGGGTGGCGCCAGTTTGCTCTACTCTGCTTTGTCATTTCCCTGAGGCTTGTCTACTCGGTTCGGGCACACCCGGTGCCAGTGGTACTGATCATCCTTGAATATATGGCAACGGGGCATGCACATCGGACCTTTGTGTCTGTCTACATTATGGGGTTGGTGTCACGTCTCCCCCCTGGCAGCAGGTCCATTTGGCCACGACTGATCAGTTGACTTCTAGGGAAGGGGGGGNGTTGGTTTTGCCCCCTTCTCCACTGATGCACGTGGTGAGGTTGGCCATCCTGTACTTCTCCGCATCCTGTGTTACACTCACAGTGGTCCTCAGATATCTCTGGGTTTCATTAAACACCATGGGGCATAAGGCCGGGCGGTACCCTGGTCGTACAGTCTCCACGATTGCCTTGAGCATGTCTTCGTCAGGGAGGTGTGGATAATGCCGGTCAGCTAGGTGAAATTTACGACTCACAGATATATCGAGATCTTCGGTGACAGCTTGTTCCTCTGTAAACAACACTATCTGCTGTTTCAATGTGGTAAACCCACAAACTGCTTCAATGCCATGTCGTACTCCGAGGCAGACCCCCTACCAAGCTTTCACCTCGCCTAACAGCTGGTTACAATTGACACCCGATCACTCCTCTTCACTAACACAGTACCGTTGTAAGCAGGTGGTACATTGTTTGAGGAATGCGCGTGCGTCCTCAGTTATTTGGCACGAACATTTCGGGAGTGTCTAGAATTTCATGGGTCACATAGTTCTCTATTGTTCGGATTGGTCTATACTCGGGGGCTGATGGCCCCGGTGTTACTAACTGTGCTATGCCTGCTCCTGCCGTTTCCTGCCATGGAGGAATGGGCTGTACAGTTTTAGTTCCTTGTACAGGGTGGCTGGGCAGTCTCGGGACATGTTGCGAGAATACCTCGTACTTCCCTTGTGTTCGCATGGGTTCTGGTATGGGCATGTATTGGGCCATGTGCGTTTGTTTGCAGTTGACTCAGATGAATTTCCCTTTGTGTACAGTGTACCACTCTTCTGTGGATACGCATGCTGGGTAAAAGCTCGTGGTACACTATCTACAGTCTATACACATCCTTTCGGGATTGACACAATACTCAGCCTGAAACACTGAACCATATTTTGTGGTTGGTTGTGGGTACTCACCAGTTGCTGGTAGAAGTTCGTTCTCCAGTGGCTCGGACTGATATGTTGTTCACGGTTCTGCACACTGCATGCACTGGAATTGTTTTTGTCGGAAGGTATTCCACTCTGTATTGTAGAGGAAACTGGTGTGTATCACTCGTTGACAGTGGTAGCCGACCACTGTGGAAGCGAGCAGGGACAGGAAATATGCATTGTAGTCGGTCGGTGGGCACCTGCATATCCGTGTGCATATGTTGTACTTGTCGTAGGGATCGAGCATCCAGGTTTTCCTGCACTGATCACGCATTTGACTGGTGTATGGTACAGATGGATTATATGCCATTTTTCAGAAGTTCTGTGAATTGTACACAACGCGGTAGACATGGTTGCATGCAGTATATGCAGTCGCAGTGATGTGGTACAGTAGCCCAGTCTTCAGTTGTCATGGACCATCTTCCTGGAAGGCAGCAACCTTTATCATTTGCGGGCTACTCGCACACATGGAACATATCGATCGGTCCAGATTTTTACCATGGCATGGTCACCCGAGGTTGTGCACACGCATGCGGGTGGTGACAGGTCCGCAGTGATGTCGGAGTCTATTGTCCTGCGCGGGCGTTACCTATGCCTCAAAATGGTGATGTGGATCAAGTTTTTTTTTTAGGTCAAGCTGCAAAAATTGCTATTTTTAGATACGAACTGTCCTTTCCTCTCTGGATATTGTACAAACATGACTATTAAGTGGTTTTTCGCTACACTAGTTGGGCGAGCCATGTATCGTAGCCTGAGCAGTAGGGGACAGATAATACAGGCGGTGTTCGGTGCTCATGTTAATAAAAGTCAAAATATAACACAAATACTCCGACTTTGAATGGAATGGGCGCCAACTCACAGGGTGAGTATGAGATCGCTGTTCTCATGATAGTGGGCCGAACGACCGTGTGGCTGTTTCATCTGACACACACAGCACAAAACTTACAGAAAAATGTAGATATAACTAGGGTATTCCTGCTCCCCAGCATACCTTGATATTAACATTTCAACTGTAATCGAAGTACACCTCCTAGATGTGGTGAAGAATCCCTGGATAGGGCCAGGGCCCGAAATACAATATGGTTAAATGAGAACGCACACTTGCAGTTAACTCAAGAAAAGTTGTATTGTCGAGTTCAGTACACAGAGACAAGACACACATACAGAATCAAATTTAAGCGGATCTGACTTACAAAGCCTCCTAATGGCCGTGATGGTAAAATGCTAAGGAAATGGTGGGAAGGAAACTTAAAAGTGAATAAACCTCCAGGGTCGGGAACTAGGTGACAGAGGAGTGCTGTGAACGTAGAGGATACTATGGATAAAAGTGCAGAGGTTCCGGTAAACTTATGCTACCATATTGTCTTGAATGATGAGAAGTATGAAAGTCCCCTGCGACACGACACGTGCAGCACCTACAACCTACGTAATGAGACTACTGGAGATGTTATGGGCGAGCAGCATCCTCGCCGAGAGCTCGCTGCACTCTGCGAGGTACTTTAATTAGCTGATCTCATTACATGACACGTAAAACTTATACACAATGAAGCTTCGAAATGTTCAAGATGATTATTCCATATCCTTAGGAGAGTCCACAGTTATTAATTATTAACTTACTAGCGAACTGGCCCGGCTTCGTCTGGGTACAATTGAGTTTTACAGTGATACACTAATAAATATATTGGGAAAAGACAATTCATTTATGTGAAAAAAGAATTATAAAATTATACTATGATGGCCTAGGTTTTTAACTGATTACGGAAACCCAAAAGGAAGGAAATATTTTTTACCCAATAGCCAAGATGTATGGTATTGTTTTTGGAGTGTATATGTGCAAATATTGTGTAGTTGCCACATTTCCACTTTCCAGGGCCGATGCATGAAAATCAAAACGTGAGTTTCATCAAGATGTGGCTGTAGGGATAAGTGTACCTAGGTACTACTTTTTGCACTTGACTGAGAGATCTTAATCTATCACCAAAGTTAAGCTAAGTTCCCAGCGGCACACATTTGGATGGGTGACCGTTTAGTGGCATAACATCTGAGCACTTCCAGGCTTCGGAGGGCAAGTTAAATATTCTGTCCCGGTTGTTACTTATTGATAGCAGTCGTTAAGCTATTTCAGAGGTCCTTGGGTGGCCTGATAAACTCTGACACCAGAGGAAAAAAATCTTGGTCACATCCCCAGCCACTGCAGAATTACATTTTGTTATTCCACAAGAACCGTACAATTTTCCGGGATAAAAAGTATCCAATGTCCTATTCCAGGACCTAAAGTACCTTCATACCAAATTTCAACAAAATCCATTCCGCCGTTATGGAGCTGAGTGGTAAGAAACAGACTTTCGCATTTATAATATTAGTAGGATTTACATTCAATACCCTATTTTGTGGCTCCTCGAAAATTACGTAATAAATTTGTGTCTGTCAGGTTCTGGGGTAATCCGCGAACGGAATGGTCAAGTTGAAATAAAGACTAAATATTCTTCACATAATGTTTGGCTGAGCCAGATGCACATTTACTGCCTAAATATTACATAAAACACTTCAAAGAACATAACCCTAATATTTGCGCTTGATTAAAAATGCATGCTGTTCACTGTTATGTTACAATGCCATAAGGGTGAGGGTGACCACAGTGTTTGAGCATTTAGCCTGCTTGCCTCCGACCAAGGCATGCCGATTTCAATCCACGACCAAGTCACCGGATTTTCGCAAATGGGAATCGTGCCAGACGATGTCGTTGTTATGTGGGTTTTCTCGGGGATCTCGCATTTCCTCCACTCTTTCATTCCACCACTGCTCTATATTCGCCTCAATCACCCTCATCGGCTCTGAAGATCTCGCTGTCAATAGCCGCCCAAATCTCTTCACTCATAAGGGCAATAATCTATACTGCATTTTACTATATGCGTATCCACTTGATTCATATCCTACTTTAAATGATTAGTCTTCAGGCACCACATACATTAAACTGGCTCAGTCAGTACCAGGTCGTGACATGTTCACGAGTTAATGATGTCGGCATGCATCGGAATACATGGCGTACATGTTCTAAGTGCTGCACTGGTGCAGCGACTGTCGGCTGGTGGCGTGGTGATAGTGGTCGTGCCATACCACGCAGGAGTGGTCCACGTCATGTGGCTACTTTCGACCTGCAGAAAACCTTAAAGATCCTACAGTTCGAAGTGAGCTTTTTCTACTACAAAATAAAATATGCTTGTTACAATTTTACTATTTTCAATATCGGACATTTATGAGGTTACAGCTACTTTTAGCATGAACAAATTGGGAAGCAAGTTGCAAATGAAATTGGAAACTTTATCATTATCATGGACTTTTAAGTTGAAGTTGGAGTTTTAAGTTGAAGAAGGCATTGCTGAGTTCATATTCTGTTCAGACAACTGTGTCGGACAAAACTGTAATAGGATTATGTATGCAGCTTACTCATTCATATCTTAGACTCTACACATTTCAATCACTCAAAGATTTTTTGGAGAAAGTTCACACACAAAATAAAGGGGATTCGATGCATACCCTGTTTGAAAGGAGGAGAGAAGGGCAAACTGTTTATGCCCATGATCAGTGGGTTATGCTCATACGTATGGCAAAAACAAAGGGTCAACAAAAGATGTCGAAAGAAATCTCTCAGAATGACCATATTATCCATGCATCCACGTGTACCCTCGTCACCACTTGCACCGCTGCAGTCACTTGCACCACCTAGCCAACACCGGGCCGAATTGGACACTCGGCCTCGAGTACGTCAGTATGGGTCTGCAGAACCGGAACATGTCCACCTCGTCATGTACTACGTGACTCAAGTGACCATCTTGCTTTATTTTCTCAAGAGGAAACTCTTGGGCGGGGGTAACAAGTGGTCCAACACTGTGTCCCCCCAAAAGATGTTGAAATTCAATCTGAATTACAGCAAATTTTTCAAAACTTTAAACTGCTCTCCTGATAAGTTTTGATTTTGCAGTTACGATGTTCTTAGTAGGAAGGGTCGATTTCATGCTGATCCGCCCTCATGTGCGATCACTGGCTACAGGGGCTACCCCCATGGCCACAAAGTGCGGGTTTTGGGTCTCTGAGACATAGGTCAAGGGCGGAAGTTTTTTGGTCCCACAGTGTGTAGCCTCACATGACTTGACAGGCTTGGGCTTTTGTTTCACTGTGTTTGTTTGGTTGTACTTTTAGTGATAAGGGAGTTCTTTCTTTATGTAACAAGTGTACAATTTTGATTATTGGCGATTAAATGCTGGCTGGGTATATCGAGTGTTCAAGAACAAATGATAATAAACACCAGAGTGGGGTAGATAAATACAAATCGAGCATATTACATCAAGGAACCAAGTCTAACATTCATAGTTAACCTGCTAATGGCACTGGCAATGTGCAGGGTCGGGTCTGCAACCTTGTGTAGATGGCACTGTAACCAGCCTGTGCACAGGTCTGCATGCCTGATAACACTGCTCAGCACTGCATGGTCACAGTCTCGGAGGTGCTATGTCTCTACAGTTCCTGCAGGACATTTTACCGGAATATTCGGAGGAAGATCCATTAGATGCTCGTGATACTACGTGGTTTCAGCAGGACGGGACTCCGCCTCATTTCGCCATTGTGGTTCGCCAGCACCTCGACATGCACTTCCCGAACTGATGAATATATAGGGAGGCCCCAGAGCATGGCCACCATGCTCACCTGACACCACACCACCTGACTACCAGCTGTGGGGCCACATCAGATCGAAGGTATATGTCACACCACTTGGCACGTGGGATGAGCTCATTACACCGGAAACCTTTGCACATGTGTGTCGCAACATGCTTCAGTGCTGCACTGCCTGTGTGGTCGATGGTGACAGACACTTTGAATAGACACTTTGAACAGCGAAATCGACCAAACATACTGTTCCCATGCCTTCAGCCCAAATGTGTAAAAGTGTAATTTCATTGCACTGCATGTAGTCTAGTTATTGTGATTGCCTACCCGCTCCTGTACATTGCCACTGCCATTAGCAGGTTAACTATGGATGTTAGACTATTGGTTCCTTGATGAAATATGATCCATTTGTACTTATCTACCTCACTCTGGTGTTTATCATAATTTGTTAGTCAACATCCGGTAAATTGCAGACTTGTGTCCTCATTCCTTCTACCGTGTCACATAAGTGTAAGGCACCCTCTGTGGTCGACAGCAGAGGTAAGTGGGTGAGTGGCAAATCATAGGTGATCTCAACACCTGAGGTGATGTCACTCCCTGATGAAGAGATCTACTGAAAACATTGACATGTCCACATTCACTGCCTGGCGCCCACCAAGTATTTTATCTTGTTTGTATGTTCCACCCACCCGACTCTGCATCCTTCCAGATGGCAGATGGCGCCCAAATAATTCTGTGGTTAGGTTGCCGCCACTACTGCACTGTGCCAGACATAACTGCACTGCACCAACCACATTTGCATTACATCGGATACAACTGCACTGCATTGGACATAATTGCATTGCATCGGACACAACTGTACTACATAGGTCAAAACTGCACTACATAGGTCACAACTGCATTACATCGGACACGACCACACTATGTCTGGTGCGGCTGCTCCGTAGCCGGCAGACCCTGCAATAGTTTCCACTAACCCCAAATCTTCACTGCCATGGCTGACAGCAACAGCACGGGCCCCTGCTTGTGCACTTTGTGTGGACACCCCCACCAGGGCTCTGGCTGTGTCATGGCTGGCATGGACTGCAGGTATTGCATGTACAGTGCGGACTACCGACCATCCGGACTCGTGACTCGTATGTCTGGCAGACATGCCACCGGACTCGCGATCGAGCATGCCACCACATCACTGGACTCATGTGTTCTGCTGGAATGCCTCAACCTTGCGGGGGAGTGTATCCGCTGTATTGAATGTCACAACACTATGCATCTACTATGCGCTATGGACTGTGAGCAACACACTTTTACAGGTGGCTACTTCGTGAGTTCTGGATGCTTCGCGCCACATGGCTTTCTGTTAGCATCTGTCGCGTCATTGGACATGGCGCCCACACCACGGTAGGCCGCTGGGCCATCTCCAGGTCCACACTGCCGACTTTCGTAGGCCACCCATGGGAGGAACCCGGGACCTTCTTACAGCAATACTAGGTGCACTTTATGTTGCATGGGGTCCCACTTGTAGAGTGGTCAGAACACATCGCAGAACTGTTTCAGGACATCGCTCGCAAGTGGTGTACCCGCATTGGCGTGTTTGAATTGTCGAGGCTAGACTTTACAATTTCTGTCGATTGCTGGTTTGGTGATTCTGCATCCCACGCAGCTTGCTGTAGGGAACTATGCCGCTTCCAATTGGACTGTGAGAACTTGGATTTCTTCATCCCTGATAAAGAATGCCTTTTCAGCAGGCTCCATGGTGGGGAGGGAGAGGCAGCAACCTTCGATCTCATTCTCAAGCTACTGCACACAGACCTCTTCTTGTGCCTGCGAGAGTCGACTCACCATGGGTTGGAGGGCTTCGTTCGCAAAGAGTGTGCCAACCAATAGGACCTGGGTACGAGGTGGTGCCAGTGCATAACCTATTGCCACTTCACCAGGTGGAGCTGTGCCTGAAGACACCATGGTCATCGTTCACTACATGTCATCGGCCACACACCTACACCGGTCACAGCTAGTAAAGTATCTAACCTAGTCCGACATACAGGCTGAACAAGGCTGTGGACTAGACATCTGCCAGCCTACCAGTTGCCAGTTCTGCCCCACCATCGCCTTCCACTGGCACTGCGAGTGACCGAATAGACTGGCCTGCCCCAGCGAGGCCTCGATGTTGGGAAACAGGCAGTAGGAGGCACCAGGCAAGCTAGATCGCACCCCCTCGACGACCATCAACCGACCCACCTCAACTGGGTTCTACTGCCAATGGCAGCTTCACCCTTTTGAGCGACATCGCCACCAGCGATGAAAACATCCTATGCATGCGGGTAGATGTCAACAGACAGCCTACAACATAGTTGGCAGACACTGCAGCAACCCACTGCTTCTTTGCCGCCTGCCTTGTGCCTGCCCATCGGCTGACACCCTGACCTGGGGTTGTCCGCCTGGCCACTTGGGACACACCATACGATTCGCTGAGACATGCCACCATTACCATCTAGGTATGCGATGTCACTACTCCCAAGCCAGCCATTTGGGTGGAGGCCTGAGGGAGGACGTTATCTTCGGTCAGCCCTGGCTGCAGGACCAAGATTCTTGCATATAGGTACTCAGAAACAGCATCCATTTCGACACTGCTTGCCGAAGCACTGCTTACAGAATCTCGTATTGTGTTCCTCCCCCCCCCCCCC
>NQII01001613.1:182883-206531 GCA_002778355.1 Clitarchus hookeri
CCAACTAAGGGGTCCTGTGATGCTAAGTGAGTTTACACACCAAGTCCCACTGGAGTTTGTTGCCTACTTCGAGTTGGTGCTTAACCAACACCCTGCCACCTTTGTGGCCTCCAACACCCTGCAGCACACCATCATCACACAACATTAGATTCCCACAGTAACTCAGCAAGCCATTTTCATGCGTCCCTTCCAGTATGTTGGCCCAACCCAATGGGCGATACTGGAACAAGTGGACGAGATGCTGCGCGACAATGTCATCGAGACGAGGAAAGCCCCTACAACTAATAAGTTGTTATGGTCATCAAGAAGGATGGGACATAACATTTCTATATCAACTTTAAATGGATAAACAGACTCACTGTTAACGCTCCACCACTTTTGGTCAATGTATCGGACATTTTAGTGGCACTTAGCCAAGCAAAGGTTTTTCTCTTCCCTCGACTTAGTGTTGGTTCTGGCAGATTACATTTGGCCTGCAGTGTCCCTCGGCCACGTTTCAGACCTTCATGTTGCGTGTTTTGGAAGGTTTCATCGGACGATTCGCCGCAGCTTATCGTGATGACATTATTGTGTGGTCTCACTCCTGGGAGGAGTATTCCCACCACCTGGCATTGATTATAGAATGTCCCATGATCCACGACCTAACCAGCTCCCTCCAAAAGTGCCACATCGGAATTACGGAACTCATATACTTGGGGAATGTCGTCAACCCCGATGGGAACTCTCCTTCCCCGAACAGCTGCAGCTGATCGATGGACAAGGTCTGCTGCACACGCACAAACAGCTCCAATGATTCTTGGGTCTTGCTAACTGGCTGCAGAACCACCATCCCAACTTTGCATCTTCTGCCACCCCACTCACTGACCTCTTGCTGAAGCAGCACTTCTGTTGGACAGTAGCCGCACAACATGCTTTCGATAGTCTGAAATGTAATTTCCGCAGGTGTCACATGCTCGCACGCTCCGACTACTCATGCCGTATTTTCGTGCAAACAGACATTAGCTTGGAGGGCCTTGGTGCTGTCTTGTACCAGCTATTGGATACTGGGAAGTGCCTTGTCATAGACTTATCCAGTGCCAAGCTCGGCCATGCAGAATGCAACCTCATGCGCTCTGATCCAGGCAGATCCTGGAGGTGCTTTCTACATACTCTGGTGGTAGGTCATCGATGCACAAGGCACCGACGACTTCGCGCATGACATTATCGCAGCTTGCGCGGCCGGCCTCCTGAGTCCCTACCGGGTGGTCCATGTTGTCCTCTACTGCCTGCTGCACGTGCCTTCATGGGGCTCCTGACGATTATTTGTACCTCATGCCATCCACCCTGCTGTGTTCCACAAGTTCCATGACGACACTTCCACTAGGAACCTCGGTTCTGACGAAACATGTTGTGCCATCAGCGCACATATGCACTGGCCAGGTGTCGACCAAGAGGTGCACAACTATGTGAGAGCACGCATGCCATGCCAGACATGCAAGATACATCACTGGGACGTGGTGGAACACTATTGCCTTCGCATTGCGACGCAGCCTTTCGACACATTGGCCCTGGACATCATGGGTCTTTACGCCACATAATCCCGTGGGAGGAGGTTAATCGTTTTCGTCACCGACTTGTTTACATGCTGGGTGGAGGCATACCCAGTGATTAGTACCTGGGCAGGAACCATCACACAGCTGCTCGAGACCTAGTTCTTCCCCTGCTGGGGCTACCCCTGGGTGCTGCTCATGGACAATGGTTCCCAGTTAGCAAGCTGGCGACTGGGTGTTAGGCGAAAATAAAGAGCCCATGCATTAGAACACAGTGAAAAATATTCGTAGAGAGAAAGAGAGAGAGAGAGAGAGAGAGAGAGAGAGAGTCCCACCATGCTATACATGAAGTATGATCACAGAGGTGAAGATGTGTCTCTTAATCTATACCTGAAACGCTGAGGAAAGCCAAGGTCAATACACAATCTGGAACTTAAGAATGCATACAAAGAACTGCTGCTGGTAACTGCAGAAGTGGGAGGACAACGCAGCATCAAGTATGTGCATGACTTCTTTTTTGTACTGACTGAGCGTACAGCACGTTTTTTCTCGCACATACACACCTCCTGGCTACGATTAATATTCATCCTAAATCTTTAAATATGTATTTCCATCGCTCCCATCAGGAGAGTGACGGTAAAAAACATTTAACGTATTTTACTTCGACGAGACGGGGGCTATAACGGTATATGAACAATTATGACTGTTTAAACATACAAGTTTTTTAAAAGACTACTACTTCTCCCGCGTGGCCCAAGCCTATATGTGTTTTCGAAACCGGCATTTGTCTAGGACTCTGGTCAGAGCCTTCGGCTATAACGGAATATGAAAGATTATTTAAACATGTTTTTTTTATATACTTCTCACATTACTCAAGCCTATATGTGTTTTCGAAACCGTCATTTTCTCGAGGACATAGCCAGGGCCTGGGGCTATAACGGAATATGAAAGATTATTATTTAAACATGTTTAAATGTCAATTTGATTTTGGGAATACTCTGAGATAACCCTCCTGGCTTAGAATGCAAGCATGTAATGTATATCATCTCGTAGAAAGGTCTTAAATGTTAATTGATTTTGGGAGGACTCTGCGATAACCCTCCCTGTTTGCCATGTAAGCACATGGTGTATATCATCTTGTAGGAAGGACTTAAATTATAATGGAACTTGGGAAGACTCTGAGATAACCCTCCCTGCTTGGAATGCAGGTGTGGGGTGTATATCATCTAGTAGGAAGGACTTAAATGATAATCAAATTTGGGAAGAATCTGAGGTAACCCTTCCGGCTTGGCATGCAGGAGCGTAAAGTATATCATCTTGTAGGAAGGACTTGTATGGTAATTGATTTTGGGAAGACACTGAGATAACCCTCCCAGCTTGGCATGTAAGAGTGTGATCATCTAATAGGAAGGATGTAAATTTCAATTTGATTTTGTGATAACACTGAGATAACCCTCTCGGCTTGGCATGCAAGAGCGTGATCATCTGGTAGGTAGGAATTATATGTTAATTGATTTTGGGAAGACACTGAGATAACCCTCCCAGCTTGGCATGCAAGAGTATGATCATCTAGTAGGAAGGACTTAAGGGTGTGTGCCTGGGTGTGCATGTGTGTGTGCTCGGGTGTGCATGTGTGTGTGCTTGGGTGTGTGCATGTGTGCTCTCATGTATGTATGAGTGTGCATGTGTGTGTGCTTGGGTGTGTGCATGTGTGCTCTCATGTATGTATGAGTGTGCATGTGCATGGGTGTGTGCCTGGGTGTGCATGTGTGTGCTCGGGTGTGTGCGTGTGTGTGCTCGGGTGTGCGCATGTGTGTGCGCTCGTGTATGTATGAGTTTGCGCATACATGGGTGTATGCTTGGGTGTGCATGTGTGTGTGTGCATGTGCACTCGTGTATGTATGAGTGTGCATGTGTATGGGTGTTTGCCTGGGTGTGCGCATGTGTGCTCGGGTGTGCGCATGCATGGATGTGTGCCTGGCTGTGCTCGTGTATGTGCTCGGGAGTGCGAATGTGTGTGCACTCATGTATATATGAGTGTGCATGTGTGTGTGCGGGTGTGCGTGGGTGTGTGCATGTGCGCTCGTGTATGTATGAGTGTGCACATATATGGGTGTGTGCCTGGGTGTTGTAGCATGCAGCATCGAACACCGGTCGTGCAGCCAGGCATCGAACACCGGACGTGCAGCCAGCCAGGGAGCAGCATCGGTATATTTCAGATATATATTATTTTAAAAATGTAAAAATTATTTAAATAAAAAAATATATTACTATAAATTATTATTTTTTATGTAACATTATACATGCCAGCATCTATAGACTGTTAGCTTTCCTTCGAGAGCTAATTTAAACGAATATTTGACATGCAATAAGTAAGCATCGAACCTCAATGCTGTCGGTACGAGAGCTTCGTGTGATGTAATTTGCACATTAACTTACACACGAAACTTTGAATCTTGCGTAATAAGCATAGAGCTTAAATCATTCAGTGATAATTTTTTGTTGTCGGGGGTGACGCATATGTTTTGGTGACTATATCTGATTGGGAAATTAGACTATGCTTATATGCTGTGAGAAGTTGTATGCCAGGGGGTAATGAACATAAACATTATTTGGCTAATATTAACGGTACTGACTTGTCAGTTTTGAGAGCCTCGCGTAGCTAATCAGTTAAAAATATCATTAAAACATTTTTTTTTAAATTAAAAAATTGTTAAAAAATACTTTTTCGAAATCATTATATTTCGTGTGTCTCGCGCGACCAATCAGAGACGAGAGCATTTTGAGAGCCTCGCGTAGCCAATCAGCGACGAGAGCCTTGCGTACCTAGCACTGCGCACCTAGCGCGAGAGCAGGAAAAAATCAGTGATGACGTCATCGGTGTCCCGCGGGAGATGCTACCGGCTTCCCGCTCCCGGCGCCAGCGCCTGGTGTGCTGGAACCGCCTATTTATAGTTACTGGTGGATAGTGCTGTGTTATGCTCTGAAACCGTATTAATTTTGTGGAATCATGTTTTTGTGTGTCCACGTGGTATTGTTATTTATACTATTTATACAGTAATACTTTTCAAAAATTTTGCTCGTACTGTTGAGGAAGCTTATTGGTCGTCTGTTTTCTGGTTTAAATGAATTCTTTCCTGGTATTGTGATTATTTTAGCTCATTTCCATGGGTCTGGGAAGCTTTTAATGTTTCACATTGCATGAAATTGATAGTAAATAGTTTAGTGATTCACATGATAATTTTTTTTTAAAACTTCGTATTTAATTTTGTTTGGACCACCATATTTATTATTTGGCCTTGTTGGTATAATTTTCATGATTTCTCTAAGGGTAATGGGCTTTACTTCTCTATGTTTCTGCAGTGTTATGAAATTATTTATATTGTTTCTTACATCTCTGGTGAAATTTAAGTAAAAAATGTCTGTATGTGCGAAATTGTTTTTTTAAATTATCAGCTATTCCATTTGAATTTTCCTCTCTCGAGTAAACTATTCCGTTCTGTGTTTCTATTGCGGGTGTGGATAATATTTTTATTTTTACCTCTAATAACTTTAGTTAGTCGTTTCATCTCGTTTGGGTGTCTATTTGTTTCTACTGTAGCATTACTCCATTTATTTGTTTTTAGATTTTGTAGCTCCTGTTTTACTTGTATTTTTCATATATTATACTCGTTTTTAGCTTGGGGGTCTCTCATTCTTTGATATCTATTATTCGCCTGACGTTTTTGAACTATTAAAATATCATTATCTGGATACTTTATGCGTGTATATTGTCTTTTAGTTAGAAATGTTGTGTTCTGTTGTATTGTTTCATTTATCATGTCTGTAAATACTTTAACTTCAAAATTACTGGAAGTTCTGGCATTTTTTTATTAAATAAATTTTTTAATTGTTCCATTTTGTAATAGGCCTTTTTGAGTAAAGGGATTATTTGATCTATGGGTTTCCAGAGTTACTTTAATGAGGGATGATAAATGGTCGGAATCTAATTCGTTAAGCACTTATGATTCAATTCGTTTGGGATGCATGTTAGACTATGTCTAAAATGTCTAGCCTGTTTCTATTATTTGAGGAGTGAGTTGGGGACTCGGGTGCGCATATTACATAAGTATTTTGTTTTTTACGATGGCTTAAAGTTCTGCCTTTTCTAGTTGTTGTTAAACATTGCCACTCGGTCTTTAAGCAGTTAAGGTAGCCTGCTACCAGGAACTGTCTTCCATATCATATTAATATATTTAAATAGACTTATCTTATGTCACTATTAGGTGGGACATAGGCTGCTGCTATGTGGATATGGTTAATTCTATTTCTAATTTTTGTTGCTGTTGCCTCCATACTTTGCATAGTATAAAGTAATTGGGTGGTGGCGTATGTTATTAAAATTAGTATTGCAGTGCCGCCTCCTCTGCCATTTCGGTCAGTTATGTACACTGTGTAGTCAAATATATTAAGCCTATTGTGGGGATTTAGTTTGATTTCTGTAATTAATGCTATAACTACGCCATATATTCTTAGTACCTGTTATAGCTGGTATAATTGTTCCCTGATCACGCAGGCATTCCAATTTAAAATGTGTAGGGCGGGTGTGCCTGCTATTTCATAATTCACATCTCTTTATTTACCGTGGAAGTACGGAGAGTGCCTGCATGAGGATTAGAGTTAGTCGTTTGTTTATAAGTGTGGATGCTGCTCTGTTGAAGCAATAAAAAAACGCGTGGAAGTGTGCTATACGTAGAGGGATTAAGCCGATTCTAGGGCAGGATTCAGGATCTCGATCCGGATCCATGACCTTTAACACCATAGCTGTCATATTGTTTTCGGCTGCCATATTGTCTACCACCTTGTTTCCTGCGACCATCTTGGATTAAATTTTATCATGCTCTATCATTCCATTCCTATTTTTTCATACTCTCGCATTCATTTTCACTTTAGTCACATTTCTTTCATGATCTGACATTCCACCATGATTTCTGCCATCTTTCATTTCATTATCTCCTGCTTTGTAATTCCATGCCCAACATTGTAACATTATGCTGTCATTCCATTCCTACTTTATCATGATCTGCCATTCCATTCCTGCCATCTTGTATTTCATTTCCTCCACCTTAGTTATTTCATTCCTTCTTTTCATGCTCTGCCATTCCATTCCTGCCATCTTGTATTTAATTTTCTTCCTCTTTGTCATTACATGCATGACATTTTGACATCATACTCTGTCATTCAATTCCTACTTTCTCATACACTGTCATTCCTTTTCACCTCAACGTTACCTGAGCAGTCGGGCATAGTATTGTGGATGTCGTCTGGCCACTATTTTAAGAAAATATTCCCATTTCGAATAGGATGGGCGCCAGCTCACTGGGTGAGCATGAAGTCGCAGTTCTCAGGATCGTGGGCCGAAAGACCATGTGGCTGTATACCCTGACACACACAGTACAAATTTATAGGAAAATCTAATATATAGCCAGGTAATTCAGGCTCCCCAGCACATTTTAGTGTTACCTTTTACCTTATAAATGAAGGATGCCTCGTTGAGGCATCGATGACATAGGGCCAGGGCCCGAAATACAGCACAAAAATGAGAACTCACAAGTTTCGATTAACTCAAATAAATTATATTGACGAACATTGTACACAGTTACATGTATGGAATGTAAATTAAAGCAGACCTGACTCACAAGGCCTGCCAGCAGCTGTTACTGTACAAAAAGGCCAAGAATGGCACGGAAACTTACAAGTGTAAATAAACCTATGGGGTCGGTAAATTGATATGACAAGGGGGAGGTGCTGCAAATGCGAGGAAGACTGTTGGTAATTAAATAAAATTTCCAGTAAATTACGTTAGCTTATTACAGTTAAGTGTTCAGAACGAAGTATGAAATTCCCCCGCGATGCAACGTAAGTGCAGCACCCAAGACCCGTGGAATCAGACTGCTAGAGATGGCGGGAGTGAGCGGCGTCCTTGCCAAGAGCTTGCTCCACTCCACGAGGTAATTTAACTAACTGACCTCATTAACATAGAACTTGAAATATATACACATAAAACACTGAAACATTCTGAATGAGTTTTCTTAATCCTGTAGAGAGTTAAAAGTTCTTAATTAAGCACTAATTAAAATACAAAACATGATTATGTGGTGCCTTGCAGAGCATGTGGGAAATTTAGGTCTGTTAAGTTTTGGGGCACTCTACAACCAGAACGGTGAGGTTGAAAGAAATACTAATTATTTCCCACAACACTAATTGGCTTGATTAGACACGCCATTCCACTCGGAAAACTATATAGAACAGTTCAAATACCCTAGCCTTGCTACTCTACACCTCATTAAATATGCATGTGGCATGCATTTATTCTGCGATTACTTCGCAATATCCTATGGACGAATTTCACCAACATTTGCCAGTGGGTGATACATTCTTATGCTATTTACTACACATTCTAACACTTGATTCCTATCCTAATTACACAGATCTCTCTAGGGACACCACAGGCACTTGATTGGTACACTCGGTATTAGGTAATTTCGTGCATGTTCCGCAGGTCTCACTGGTTCAGCGACTGTGGGTCGATGACATGATGACAATGGCTGTGCCAGACCATGGAGGAGTGGTCCACTTCAAATGCTCCCCCCTCCGGGATGCCACTGTCATGGCGAACAGGGCTGGCTCAAGGCCACGTGTTGCAGCAGGTGATTGAGCAGCGTTTCGACAGCTTGCGCAGCCGTCTCGGCGAGATGAGCTGTACAGTGCTGGATCGCCCTGCTGCAGGGTTGTATGCCAACTGGTGTCGGTTCAACCTCCACTTAGCAGGTGAAATCTTTCTGGTTCGGCGGAGTCGGTTGGCTGATTATACACCTACTCGGCAGGTTGGTGGCCCTGTCACAATCGAGATGCTCCCGCTGCTACTGCTGTTGCTGCGGTACCTCTGTGACCAGCATTGAATCCATTGAGGGTGGTGTGGCTGCCCTGTCGAGGAGATGCTTGACCTGGAACTGGACCAGACCAATGATGAGTTGCGTGACCTGGCAGTCTGGAACAGGGCATCTAGGGGTGTGTATGTGACCTAGTGGGCCTCCTATGTCGCGGCGCTGCCCGCCGCTGCATCTGGTGATCGGTCGTTATTTCGGGTGCTCTCATGGAATCGGACATCCCCACGGCTCGTGGCATCGCCATGGCAGCTGACAACTCAGATGTCCTTGAGGGCATCGGTGTTGGTGGACCTGGTAATCCGTGCATGCCTGATGCCGGTGAATGCCATCCCACATCAATAGTGACTACTTCAGTCGGTTTCCTCTGACTGGTGTTTCCTTGGGGCGCTACAGCGCCCGGTGTCAGCGCCTGCAGCACCCGGTGTCGGCGCCTCTGCTGCTGACACAATGGAATTTAACTTGCCTTCGCGCACCTATCTGGATTATGTAGTCGGTCGTCCCCACCCTTCGTACCAATGTGCTGGAGTTCTCACATGTAGATATGTTGTGCAATTTGCAGCTCATTCGGAGACTGTGTGGTTTCTGGCTGCCACTGTTGGATATACCGTTCCTGTCGTTTGCTGGCCCATTCGAACCTTTGCCAGCGGTGTCCTTCTATAGTCTCTGTTTCTGAGGGTCCTGAGTTCGTGGTCGGTTGTGGGTATGCATATTCCCCAGGTCATGCTGGACCGTGTCCGTATAGTAATTCTGAGTGCGAGTGGCCCGTGGATTCGTTCTGTCAGTTTCTCAGGCAGAACAGTATCTCTGGGATGTGGGTCCCCCAGGTAGTGTGGTCACCCCGCACGTGAAGCCGGAACTGAGATTTGAACTCTTGATTTTTTCGTTCTGTGGCATTCGCGCAGAGGTGGTACACAGCCGCTGTGTGGTGTACTGCCCGCCACTTGGTGCAGAGTTCCCGCCATCGCATTCCCCTGAACTATGGTCCATTGTCGGAGATGATTACCTTTGGGTAACTCCAGCGGGCGAAGAAATCATTCTGCAATGCTCCCACTACGTTTTGGAGGTGTGAACTCTGGAGGGTATAAGCCTCGCATCACCTGGTGCACAAATCCATCACCACCAATTAAAATATCTTCCCATTTGGGGCGCGGGGATATGGTCCTATCAGGTCCAAGGCAATGGTCACAAAAAGTTTCTCTGGTATGCAGGGTTACTGTTAAGTAATGTCATCGGTGTGGCACATTTTCAGGCGGTTACATGTATCACAGACACGTACAAATTTCCACACTTGTCGGGTGAGCCATGGCTATAAATAGTAGGCAAGTATGCTCCTCTTGGTTTGCATGGCCCCCGGTTGTCCTGCCTGGTGGCTGCCGTGCGAGTGTTCCAGGACGAACGTTCATCCCTTCTCCAGGACATATGTTCGCCAGTTCCTCTCTTCCCTGTGGGCCGGGTCTCCAGGGGGTTATCGACTGTGCGCCAGTTGGCCAGTTGTTCTCTGGCATGCTGAGCCCGGAAGTCCGCGACATCTGCGGACAGCTGTTGTGCGGCGAGTACTTGTTTGTATACCACATCACTTGTTAGGTCTTGGGTGGAATTAATCGTGCCTACAGTGACGTGCTGTAGCTGGGCAACCGGCAGACTGTCTGGCGGGAATAGAACTTCCTACTCATCTTCATCACGTGCTATTTCGGTTTTACAGGGCTCACGGGAAAGGGCGCAGTCTAGTTTGTTTTCTTCGTCCAGAATGTGTTGCACCACAAAATCATAGGTCTGTAGTAACATGGACCACCACGTGAGTTTGCTGCGAACAGTGCGCATGTTATGTAGCCACATTGAACACCGATTGTCGGTCCTCAATGTGAATCGTTGGTACTGTAGGTGTTGGCGGTTGTGTTTTAGTGCCCATATGCTAGCCAAGCATTCCCTCTCATTCACATCGTATTTGCATTCGCGTGGGGTAAACTTTGCGCTATGTAGTCTATGACTGTGCAATCCCATCATCATAATATTGAAATAGAATGGCGCTAATCCCCTCTTGACTGGCGTCTGTTTGCAGATATGAATTCCACTGGTGGAATAAACAGGACAATTTGTCCCAGTGTTGGAATCTGTTTTTGATTTCTTCGAACGCATTTTGGGCGTCGTTGTTCCATTGGAAACGTCGTTGTGTTGACAACAGGGTGGTTATTGCGGCTTTTATCGTGGCGAAGACTTATATGTAGTACCTTAACCAGTTTATAAGCCCGAAAAACTTTCACAGGCGTTTGCGTGTGTTGAGTGCGGGATAGTCTTGAGTTACCCTCAATTGTTCGTGGTTGGGCTGAATACCCTCGGCATCGACCATGTGGCCCAGGTATTGAAGATATGATTAAGGGGGAGGGGATGCATTTCAGCCTAAAGGGCATAGCACAAAATTGAAAATGGTGGCCACCAGGGGCAGTGAATGCTGTCTTGTGACGGTCTTCGGGTCGTAATGGTACTTGCCAATAGCAGCTTCTCAGGTCAAGGGAAGATAAAATCTTGGCGTCCCCTAATATGTTTAGTGCAGAGTTCACACTGATTTAGTGTTGAGGCGCACTTTCGGTCACTTGGTTGAGCGGGCGGAAGTCCACGCAAAACGTCCAGCTCCCATCTGTCTTGGGGGCAGTGATAGATGAGTTGTTATTTCTTTCCGATGGTTCTTTACACCTTACCTAATCATTTCCTCGATTTGTTGATTAATGATCCTCATGTGATAAGGATCATAATCACGAGGGGCAGACCAGAGGGGTTCAACTTTAATGAGTGGTATCGCGTGTTCTGCCATGCTCGTTATCTTAAGGGAGTCTGCTATGGCAAATACGCACCGTTGTTCGGTCAGGACTCTCTGGATCACGTCCCCAATGTTCCACGGGTACAGCATGGTCGAAAGTGTCTAGTTGGACAGATTGTTCACAGTTTTCTTTGCAATCCCTAGCCTTTCGCCGTTCGGTCAAACCAAAGTGAATGCGCTCCATGGCGATTTCAATAATGGCGTGTTGTCTAAGCCACGGCACCCCTAGAATCAGGTCCTCTCGTATCTCGTCGAATACGAGGGCTATGATGTCCATAGAACAGCCACGAATATGGATTTACACTTGGACTTCACCCAAACATTCGCTGGTCCCGTTCAATGTGGCCAATTGTACGATTTGTTTGTCCCTTGTGATCAGCTGTTGGCCTATTAACTCCGCGCGCATTAAGTTATGTGAGCGGCCGTATCGATTAAGGCGATTATATTCCACTCATCCAAGTGTATGGGTATTCTGATCAGCTGATCACTGGCAGAGCTAACCTGGCCTAGGCAATGGTGGATCTGTTTGTTATTGGTAGTTTCGGTAGTTCCAGTCGCGACAATGGTGAAGAGGGCAGCCCTAATTTTCCCTACTCCGCTTTGTCGTTTCCCTGTGGTTCACTTGCCCAGTTCGGGCACATTTTGTGCCAGTGGTATTGTTCGTCCTTACATATGTGGCAGCAAGGCAGGTTTGGTGGGCCCTTCCCCATATTTACATCCCGGATTTTGAGAATGTCCCTTATCCCACTCTTCCCTTCGGACGTCCGGGTGTCCACAGTATTGCTCTGCGCATCTGTCCACCCACCTATACTGCGCGCACTAAAATTTGCCGCCCTGCGCTTCTCCGTGTCTCATGCTACGCTCACGGCTGTTCTTAGGAAGTGTTCTGTTCCATTGAATGCCATGGACCGTAAGGCCGGTCAGTATTCGTGTCTCACGATCGTTTCGAGGATGTCTTCCTCTGGGAGATGTGGATAATGTCTGTCGGCTAGACTTAACTTTCGGCTTACAAATATGTACAAGTCTTCGGTGGCGCCTTGATACTTGGTAAACAGGGTGACCTGCTGTTTTAACGTGGTATACATGTTCGCGTATCTGACCCAAAAATTTGTGTACGAATTGTCCCCAGGACATGTCGTATTCTGTGGTGGACCCCTACCATGCTTTCGCTTCCCCGAGTAGAAGGTTTCCGATGACACTCGCCCACTCTTCATCGCTAATCCTGTACCGTTGTAATCGGATAGTGCACTCTGTGAGGAACGTGCATGAGTTCTCAGCTGTCTGGCCGGAATAGTTTGGGAGTGTCTGAAATTTGGCGGGTGTCACGTAATTTTGCCCAGTTAGGCTTGTCCTGTACTTGGGGGCTGATGGCCCCAGTGTTTCGAACTGTGTCCAGCCGGCTCCTATCATTCCCTACCATGCGGGCATGGGTGGCACGAGTTCCATTCTCTGGGTTTGTTGGTTATCAAATCTCAGCACATTTTGGGTGGACACGTCAATTTCCCTTTTTATTCGCGTGGGCTCCGGTATGGCCCCGTATCGGGCTGCGCACTTTAGTTGACATGGTTTACACTTAAACGTTCCCTCGCAGACCGCCTGCCGTTACCTTGCGGACACACATGTGGGGTGAAAACTCGCGTTACACTCTTTGCTGTTAATGCATGTCTTTTTGGGGTTCACACAATATGCTGTCCGACACATTAATCTCCTGGTTGTTGTTTGGGTACTCAGGGGTTGCTGGCTGAAACTCGTGCTCTGGGATTTCTGGCTGGCATGTTGTCCACTGTTCCGTGCATTGCAAGCACTGGAACTGATGGTAATCCATTCTGCATGGTGTAAGCAACTCGTATGTATTACATGTTGGCATTTAGCACAGCACACGGAGGCTGTGCCAACCCCCGCACACGTGGATCATGTGAAGTGGTAGGCGACCACTGTGTAATCGAGTGGAGGCAGGAAGTATGCATCGTATTCGGTCGGCGTACAGAGTGTGGAACGAGTTTAATTATCGCGTAGATGTCGTTCGGGCCGCTCACGGTAGTCAGGTTGAACATTTATGAATGTATGGTAAAGAAACTTCACGGTTCCACGGTTAATTTGATTGGTCAATCAAGATTGTAGGTTGTTTGGTTTTGATATTATAGACCTTCAAAGTTGGGGTATTCTTTTATACTCACTCTGTATTAAGTCGAAATAAATTATATTATCAACGTTCTCATATTTCCTTTGTAAGTAACATTCAAAGTTTCATAGAAACCCATGCCGTCTATTATACTGAGCATATATAAGTTTATATTTTAAATTCTTATAATCTCACAGCTTACAATAATCTTTAACCCTAGCGAGTATTTGTACACAGCTATACTGTATGTATAACCGTCTTCATATTTCGCTTTGATGCCGAAATTAATTGCATCTTTAATTTATACATATCCTAAACTAACCTTATTCGTTGCTCTTTAACAGCTTAATATTAGTTACGTGTTAAAATAAATTAATAACAGAACAGTAATTTGTACACTTTAACTTTATTTGACAGGTTTGTTAAAAAAACATACATCATAGTTACGCACACAACTTATTCTTCATTCGACAAAACATTTATGATAGTGTCTGTTTTACAGTACAATACCTGCTGTGAGCATTCAATCCACTATTATTCGTATATACTGCACTATTGTCATCTCAAGGATAAATCTTGTAAGCGATGCAGAATGAAACGTTACTAGCTTCAGGTCGTCTGGCATTAGAGCTATTCGTAAATGTCTTGCCACAATACTTTCACTCGCTTCCTGATGAACAACAAATCTTATTTATACATGTCTTGCTGTGTCTTTTCAAGCCATCACTGCGGGTATAAACCACACCACAGTTATCACTGTGGTAAGCCTTGTATGCAATGCTGAACATGCAGTGTCCACCTTTATGTCGTCGTGCATTACTGCCTTAAAAAAAAATTACACAGTAGTGACATTGTTTTTTTTTGTGATGTAAGTAGCAAATCTCCAGAGTCCTCTGCTGACGATGCAGCCAATAACACAGATGGTAAGTCTTCAATCTCTGATTCAGTCTTCATATTGTAACAACACACACAATCTCATTAGATGCATCTAGTCGTAACGATCTGCTTTCCACCATGTCTATCAACGAAATGACAACCTTTCTACATGATGCATGCTTATATATACTATTAACACTACACGATAGTCAGTTCGTGCTATCCGTCTCGGCTTCCCTTAGATGACATCTTCTAACAATGTACCTGCAAAACAACATGGTTGCTGGAATGTAAAATGGAGGGTCTAATTAGACCGATCGTTGTCTAAAATGCGAAGTCGTCCATTCAACCACCCATCTTCTTTAGAGATGTCGATCTTTCAATACTGATTCAGTGAGAAAATACAAATGTATAATACAAAAACTTTAAAAGGGAAAGAAATTAAAATAGGGGAAGAGAAAAATGGGGGCATCCTAAGAAAACCATCATACTATGTTCACACTCTGCACACCGCTCCGGACGTTTGTGTACTGCTCCGCACACTTCGCACACTGCTCCGCACACTACTGCTCATTATATGTATAATATACTGTAAAACCAGCAGATGAAAACATAGTGCAGATCATCCAGCAGGATATTCGTCTCCGTGTGCGAGTAACAGAGGAAGAGGCGGATATGGCGGGTAGGTCACTATGAATTTTAGTCAGTCTGGAGGTGTGGTATACTGGTTTGAAATGACTGCATAGTTGGTTTATCGATATTAGTGTTTCAGATATGTGTATTGTCGTTATGGATTGATGGTACATTTGGTACGCAAAACGAGCTAGTTTGATGAAATTGATGATATAATGACATGGTCTGTTCAATCGGTTGTTATGGTCAGATTATATGTCCTGTTTGTATAATCGGTAGTAATGAATGATTATATTCAATTATTGACTGGTTTGGTGGTGTTCTTGCTTGTTTGGCCTATCAGTACGGTAGTAGCGATGTCTGAAATGTGTGATTCGGACACTGCATCAGTTTGGGTTGACAGTAGGGGGAGATTTTTGATGGAATAACTTTGTCTATAAGTATAACATGTCTGTATGGCTTTCAAACAGGAGGGCAGGATGTATGATGACAGGTGTGATGGTTTGTGTAGAAGGTAGAAATGGCATTTATATTATGTTGGTCAATTTGATAATATGAATTGTATGTAGGATCATAATTGGTAGAGGTGTTTTAGAATGTCTGTATTGCATGACCTCTCTGATTGGTTGTTATTGGTGGCATGTTTGGTAATATGTTTGGTTGGTATGTCTTACTAGTATGTTTCGGTTGGTATGGTCTCTGTATGTTTCTTCATGGTTTGTTGTCTCTTGGAATGGTTGAAGTGGATGGAGTAACATGATGAGATTGTCTGCTGGTGTGGGCTGCCTGTAGGTTTGGTTTGTTTTTATGGCTGGTACATCTTGATGGCATAACCTATCGGCATGCCTTGGTTGTACAGTTAGTTTGCTTGTATGGTAGGTACAACTGTTATGTTTATTGGTATGACCTAATCTCATGTTCGGTTATTTTGGCAGTATGAAAAAAGTGTAGCTTCGATGGTGTGGGGAGAATGGTTTAGTTGTGTTATTAATTTTTAAGAGCGGAATGGTTTGTTGGGATGTTTAGTTAGTATGAGAAGGGGCAGAAAACTTAGCTGGTATGTTTGATTAGTATGATTGGATGTTATAACTTGGTATGATACTTGCGAAATAAGTCTGTATTGGTGTCATACATGAGTAATTGATGGTTTATAGATCATATGATAGCATGGTTGGAATTAATGATTGGAATATTCGGTTGTCTGTACAGATGGCATGACTTGTTTATATATGTATAACTGGTGATGTTAGATGGAATGGAAGTTGATACATTAGTAGAAATATTTGAAGGTTTTCATTGACCATTATGTCTGAGGTTTATATTTGATACATGTTAGTTGCGTTAATAGCATGACCGATGTATACTTGGGTTAGAGCAGATGATGCATTTGGTTCAAATGCTATAATTTTTCGGTATTAGTGTATATGTTTGGCTTCATGTTGATATGTTTGGTATGGACTGTTGTTATGTTACTTGTTAGGTTTGGTTTGTGCAGTTATTGTGGTTGCAGTTATTGTGGTTACAGTTATGCAGTTGTGGTTGTGGTTTTTGTGGTTGGTAATGTGCCTTGAATATTTGGTAGGTGTTTGCAGGTTATGATGATGTGACAGACATGAAAGATGTATATGATTTTGTATATTTTGTTTGTTGTGAGCTGTATGGTATGTTGGCTCGTATGTTGCATAGTACATTTTTCTTGTTTAATTCGGTATGTTGGTTGGTATGTGAAGAAGTTGATTGTGTCATGGTGTTTCAAATGGCTTTGAATTAGTGATGTAACGAATATTCGCATTCGCATGTTTTTTAATATTCGCATTCTCAAGAAATTATGTGAATATATGGCGAATGTATTTGGCAATGAAAACTGAAAATATTTATGAAATAACAATGCAACTGCTAAGATTTATAATATGTTTATTTAGGTATTTATATTTTAAAAGAAAAGTTTTAATTTGTGAACAGTCTTGATGTTACTCATTAGATACATACATACACATTTAATAATCTTTTATTCTTATTTATCCAAGCAAAAATAAATTTTAGGTAGGTATTTACTTAAACTTACAAACTAAAATAACAATTGTGTGATAACAAAAATACATTTCGAAATACTTAAACACAAAACAATGGAGCTAAATATGTTACCACATTTTTAATTAAACTAATCAACTTTAAATGAGATCTTTTGTGAGAACAGAAATACAACTTGATATGTATCTAAATAATATTAAAGCTATGATATCCTTCTGTATCTAATCTACTAGTAATTATATGTATTTATATTGTACAATAAATCTACTACTTATAATTGAAGTTTGCAATATATTTTTTTGAGAAAGCAAACGAAAATATTTTTTTAAAGTAAAACAAAAAATTAACTTCTTTAAATTATAATGTTAATTTTAACTTTGGTCCTAGTTATATTATTTTTAACACAACCATTTAACATTTATTCTTGAATTCAAAATAATAATAGATAAACTATAAAATTATAATAGTAATTGAGTTACAATTTAATTACTAAGTATACTTAAGTACGTTATGTAAGTTTCATAAAACACTTAGTAATTAAATTAGAGTAGAGGAATATTAAACTTCAAAAATAAAAGCTTTGATGCCTTTTCTACTTGCAGCCTATTTCGGTGGGGTGTCTAAAGAAGACCAGCCCCACTAAAAACTCTTTCGCTAGGTATATTGGTGGGTGGTGTTACTAAATATTGCCTGGCTATAGGAGAAAGAATGACATACTTGTTATTCACCTTCCCCCATGTAAGGGGGTCTACATCATTTTCCACACGTTTAGCCATTAAATATTCATTGATGGTTTTTTAATTAAAAACTTGTATAGGGTTTGCACTTTCATTTTCTCCTTCTTGTTCACTTTCACTGGAATCCATCAGCAATTTCATGGTGTCTCATAAAGATACAGATTTCTCTGATAGACAGGCACTGGATACAGAGGTTTCAATCCCATGATTAGTCATTCTGGCGCGCTTAGGATTTGAACAAGAATATAGGCTTGATTCATTGTTTACAATTGATTCTAAAATAGTTTTCACAACTCGACCTTTCATTAAATAATTTTTGAAAAAATTTCACTTAGTATTTTGGGTCAATGAAAGTAGCCGTAGAAAACAATACATCATTTCCCAAATGAGAAAATCCGCGAATTAGTTCTTGTTTTAGAACGAGAATCGTGTTCCCAATGCATTCGTCAGTCACATCGAATTCATCAATTACCTTCTCCAAGGTGGTCAATAATGGAATTACTGAAGATATGGAAATATTGGCTGCACTTAGTTCTTTTGATTTTTCTTCAAAAGGTCTGAGCAAAGTAATTAGTTTTTCCACAATTATCAACTCTTGGGAAGTTAGTTGTGAAATTTTGTTATTTGTGGAAGCGTAAAGACACAACGAATCTTTGTTTTTCAAAATGCGCTCTAACATATAAAAGTTGCTATTCCATCTTGTAACACACTCTTCTATAATATTAAGCTTTGGTTGATTGAGTCTTTCTTGTGGAGCTGCAAGTTCATCTTGAGCAATATTTGAGTGGTGAAAATGAGTTGCCATCACATTTTGTAATCACTGAAATAACGGAATCTTGTGCCTTAAGCCTCTCCTTGACAACCAGTTGAATTTGGTGTGACGAATAGGCAATGTCTTTAATGAATAATAAGGCAATACCTTTTTTCATGTTAGTACTACCATCCCTAAAAATGCATTGCACTTTTTCTTTAGGTATTTCCCATAATGACAACATGGTTTCAAGTTTTATAGCTATATTTTCACCAGTATGTCGGCCATCGTTAAATACCTCTGCTTTTAATACAATCATTTTTCTTTCAAGTTCTTTTGTTACGCCGTGACATTAAAACTCAGCAACGATACTCCTGAACAATAATCAGACCAGATATCAGTTGTAAACGCCATTTTTTTTAAATTATTTGATTAATTCCAGATTTTTATATTTTACCTTGCTGTAGAGATTCTCGTATATCAACAAAGTCAAATGTTGTCAAGTTTTTAAATTATACGACGGACATAGGTGGTTCATCAATCTGACAAATCCAACGCATTTCACAAAACTAAAGGGCAAGTCCTCCAAAGCAATCGTTTCGCTTATTGAATTGTCAATTTCCACAGACTTGGCGTTGTTATTATCCAATTTTTTTTAAAAGTTTTTTCGACTCAATCAGTCAAATACATTTGTTTTAGGTCGGTTTTAGTAGTTTTAGTTTTAGTAGTTTTCCTTTTCGCGAGGAGGCCAAAGCATTTGTTGTACAAGCATTCCAATTTTCAATTTTCCCTTTTTTTAAATTCATTATACTCATTTTTATTCATAGCTTCCAGGTGATTTCTCATATCACTAGTTGATCTTCATTTGCGTGAGTATGGTTTATTACATATTTTGCTATTCACATTTTCAGCATCACATATAAATAAAATAAGTCTAAACTTCGCTAACATATGACTTACTCATGTTCAAATATCACTAATCACTTTATAGCAATTTAACAATAGTTTCTATAGAAATTCAACAAATAAATGTAAGTAAACTAAAAAAAAATCTTTACGAGCAATCACGGTTTGTATACTTTGTGCAGTATCGGCTACTTTCAGTTTAAACATGGCCAGTCCTAAACGCACGATCAAAATGTGAGTTCGTGGGCGCATACTTTTGGTGCCATATTGAAAAAGCCAATATTCACATTCGCATTCACATTCGAGAATATTGGAGATGAATACTCGCATTCAAATTCGCATTCGCGAATGTGGGAAATTAAACATTCGTTACATCACATCTTTGTATGGTATGGGTTGTATGTTTACTTTGTATGGGTGGTGTATTTTTGAGTAACGTTGGGTGGTATTGTGACTTGAATATTTGGCTGATTTGGGCTGGTAGAGCGGAAGGTATGGATGGTAGGTATGATAGTGTTATAGGCTAGTCTGACCTGTGTGTTTGCTTGATGCACTTTTGTTATGATGGATAGTGTGATTGTTTTGTTAGGTGGTATGCTTGAATTGGGTTTTTCTGGGGTTATAGGAGATGGTATGTTGGTTGGGCTGGTATCAATCGGTAATTATAGTTTGGAATATGGTAGGAATGCTTGTGTTATGGGTTGGTCAGGACTGTAAATTTGCTTGGTACTCTTGGGTTATCAAGGATGGTATGGTTGGTATGTTGGGTGACATGTTTTCCTGTATATCAGTCTTGTGATGGTTCGTGTATGTAAAATGGCGTGGACAGTATTTGTGTGTCTGTAAGTCCTGTAATGCTAATGCGTGCTTGAGTTATAGTGTTTGGTATGGGCGTTCAGTGTATTTTGGCTCGTGTCAGTCAGCAAGGTGGATGGTATGAGAAGAAGTTGATTGTGTCACTGGTATTGGCTGTATGTTTGCTTTGCATGGTCTTTTTGGACGAATGTTAGAGGCCTGCTTGAGTTATAGTGGGTGGTATGGGCGGTGAGTATATGTGGTGTCCATTGGTAGAGCAGATGGAATGGGTTTTATGTTATGGGCTGGACTCAACTTTATGTTTGCTTGGTACACTTGAGTTTTGATAGATGGTGTGATTAGTGTGTAGGATGGTATGGCTGATTAGTAGTGACTGAGATTTTCTTGGAGTTATAGGAGAGGGTATGTTGTTCGGCCCTATATCAGTCGGTAATGATAGTTATTCAGATGGTAAGAATGTTTGTGTTGTGGGTTGGTCTGGACTGTAAATTTGCTTGGCATGCTTGGGATATCATGGATGGTACAGTTGATATATGGGGTGATAGGTTTTATTGTATATCTGCATTGTATTAGTTGGTGTATGTCAAATGGCGCGGGCTCTATGTGTGTGTCGGCGAGTCCTGTAATGCTAAGGCATGTTTGAGTTAAAGTTGTTAGTATGGATGTTCAGTATAATTGACTGGTGCCAATTGGTATGGTGGATGGTATGGGAAGAAATGTATAGTGTCGTGGTGTTTTGAAATTGATTTGTATGATATGGATTGTCTGTTTGCTTCGTATGGCTGGTTTATTTTTTGGGGTATTATTGGGTGTATTTTTTTGAGAATTGTGTGTTATGGTGACTAGTATATTTGGCTGGTGTCTGAAGAGCACAACGTATGAGCAGTAGGTATGATGGTGTTATGAGTTTGTCTGAACTGTGTGGTTACTTTGCAGACTTGAGATATGGCAGATGGTATGGATGGTGTGTTGTGTAGTATGGTAATCACTAAGTATTTCTTAGGTTATATGAGATGGTATGGGTGTTTGGTAAATTGGATGTTCTGGTATCTGTCGATTATGTTAGATTGTCCGGTGGTTACAATGCTTTTGTTATGGGTTGGTATGGACTGTATAGGGGCTATGCATGCATGCATAAACTATAAAGGGTCATGGAGATTAGTATAATTGATTTTTCCTTTGGGTTATAAAGGACAGTTGGTCAGCATGTTTGATAGCGTGGTGACTAGTATATATGTTACTGGTTAATATAATATTTTTGTACATTTTATTTCACAGCATTTGTAATTTAGTGTTAAGATGGTTTAGCCTCTAGTTTATAAACAGGTGATGTACAGAGGAATATGCTAGGGCACCAAAATGTATGGAACCTTCTATAAAAAAAATTCTGACAAACGATCTTTGGCTTGATAATAAGTTACATGACTTAGGCTATTATTTTCGTTCCCGTTGAAGCTGCTTTCCAGATGAAATTTGTTTTTCTCCTTCGTAATTTGCTATTAGCTATTCCAATAAGCTCTTGTGTTATGTCAAAGTTTAATATCAATGTTTGATGTTTGGTTTATTTGTATTTAAATAGTGTTAGTTAATTTTTAAAGTATAAAAAATTTAATTTGGTTATAGTGTGATTGTAACATGACTAGTTTGGAATTTGCAGCTGTATATGATTATGCATTTTTTTTTGTTATTTCGACGTTAATTAATCAGGTGAAAATATACATTTTTCTCAAGTACTAGTTTATTATCATGTTCAGTTTTGTTTGAACGATGTGCTGTTGAAAAGTAAGTTTTTGATTGTGGTAACTATTTTGTTTTGGTTTTCATGCGTTTATCATGTGTCTGAAAATAAGGTCAGAACTTGTAAATTATGACAAGTGAAATGTATAGTTCAAGGGCTATACATTAGAGCAATTAGATCGATGTTATGTTTTGTGTGATTTGAATTATTATTATTTCTCATTTTTTGTTTACATGCCGTAAATATTCATAGCAAAAGTGTTAATGATGTTAACTATTTTATTTTAAATACGACTTATGTATTTGTAGAAAAATGTTTACTTCAGACCATAATTTCTTTAAATTGATTGTGATTATGATTAAATTCTTTACAAAATCTGTGTATTTGTCTTAAATTTTAATGACAATGATATAGTATGTGTATTACATGTCTTTGAATTTGATTAGACTGTGTCCATCGCCACAAGAAACACGATACCGACAATACCACAAGAGGCCACAGAAGTACAGAGCGAATACAGAATATCCACACTTAATAAACTAGCAAGCAACATAGCCTAGTAGACAGTAATATAACTTAAACGAAACAACTAAATAAATAGCAAAATAAAGGAAACACTCTAAAGACAAATAGCAACGATGAACAATCAAAGTGAACACCGAAACCGCAACTAATTATTCTTGGTCAAGAATAAAAGAAAATGTGTTTGTAAAAGAATAACTGTAGGTTTTATAAAGAAATACTCCGGATCACTTGAATAAACTATTTATTAGTTTTAAGAAAGAACAACATAATTTCAACAAGGCACATAGCGCCATGAGACAACAACGGTAGCTTGATAGCTAATAATTTGTTTACAGTATTGCCATCTTAAGAATATAAAAACTTTTAATATTGCATTGTATATTATATTACAACACCCACCCTCAATGCAATATTTACTTAAGTTTTACACAAATAAATTTACATGGTTACTCCACACTGATTAGTGAATTTAAAAATTAACTCTTTGTTTAGGGCTTTTGTAAACATATCAGCTAACTGTTCTTCAGTTTTTACATATTTCAGAGACACTCTACCTTTTATTATTAATTATTTAATATAGTGAAATCTAATATCGATATGTTTTAACCGCTTAACACTACTTGTATTTGCAACCGATATTGCGGACTGGTTGTCACAAAAAATGTAGTCGGGTCAACAATTTTTACCCTAAAATCATTTAACAAATTTTGTAACAAACATGCTTCACTTGCTGCTATACTAATTGCTATGTATTCAGACTCAGTTGATGAGAGAATTACAGAGCATTGCTTCTTCGAACACCATGAAATCAAACAATTTGAATACTTGAAACAATAGCCAGTGGTAGATTTTCTATCTCTGAGATCTCCTGCCCAATCAGCATCGCAGTAACCCACTAGCGATTTATCATTACATTTATAAACCAATTTATAATCAATAGTATGTTTTACATATCTTAATATCTTTTTTAAAGTCGTTAACAGTACATCGTTTGCATTGTTTTGGTATCGGCTTAATATAGAAACAGCTATACACAGATCTGGTCTTGTGCCTGAGACAGCATACATTAAGCATCCTATCATTTGTCTACATACATTTTCAATATTTTGATCTGTTTGGCACTCCTTATTTTCAAAAATTTTAGCATTAAAATTCAGGTCCAAGGGGGTTGACATTGGCTTACAGTTTTCCATTTTGAATTTCCTCAATACATTTTCTAAATAGCTTTTCTGACTTAATT
>NQII01001613.1:208974-221090 GCA_002778355.1 Clitarchus hookeri
AACTTCCACTCGCCTAAACACAAACCACCTCATAACTTCCACTCGCCTAAACACAAACCACCTCACAACTTCCACACGCCTAAACACAAACCACCTCATAACTTCCACTCGCCTAAACATTTATTGTCTGACCGGTTATTACGACTGTCTCGATTTTCCATTGAATGATTATTACTTCTGCATTCACTTACATAATGTCCAAACTTATTGCACTTGAAACATTTAATATTTCTTTTGTCCCTTTTTTTAGCGACGAAAGCTGAAGANAACAATTGTTTATCTGTGAAAAAACTATCTTAAAACTGGTACTACCAAAATTCAGTAGCGCCAAGAGCACACTCCTCCTTTCTCGTGTAATCTTTCTTCATCGTNGACGAAAGCTGAAGACTGCGCTGCTCCTCCTTTCTCATGTAATCTTTCTTCCTCGACTAATAATCTAGCTACCAGGTTTTCATAAGTTTGTTTATCATCCGGTGCCGACTCCCAAGCTGATACAAAATGTTTATAGCCGTTGGGCAGTGACATTAACACTTTTGTTATGACCAATTTATCCGATATTTCTTCACCCATATGTTTTAACTGATTCTGCATTTCTTGAATTTTCGACAGGAAAACATACATTTCTGTACCTTCTTCATACTCATATTGAAAGAATCGCTGTTGTATTATGTGAATATTTGTTTCACTTCTCTGTTCATATACACTTAGTAATTTTCGCCACATCTCCGCAGCAGTAGTGCATGTGATAATATGCAGCATCACGTCTTCTGACATTCTCTTGACCAGTAAGGTTTGAGCCTTCGCATCCATTCTTTCCCAGGCTGGTCTCTCCGCAACAACCTCTGGCTTCAAGGTGTGACCTTCGACCACATCATATAAACCTTGACCTCGCAGTAAAACTGACGTTTGGAATTTCCGGATATTCCAGTTCTTGGCGCCTTCCAGTTTAATAACTGTACTTTGATGTGCCATGCCATCCATCTTGCTCTTCCTTCCTTCCTGCAAAAAACCTTCTTTCCTTGTCCGTTCTGAACAAGTTTTCCTTCTCGTCACGCCGCAGCTTGGTCGTACTAACCTCAAACGACACTTCTTACGTCGACGATATTAAACAACTGTTGTTGCAGTATTTATGTGCACCATTTTACTTCAACCATACAAGATTAGGTGTCCGGGCCATAACCTGTTGGTTTTATAAAGAAATACTCCGGATCACTTCAATAAACTATTTATTAGTTTTAATAAAGAACAAAATAATTTCAACAAGGCACATAGCGCCATGACACAACAACGGTAGCTTGATAGCTAATAATTTGTTTACAGTATTGCCATCTTAAGAATATAAAAACTTTTAATATTGCATTGTATATTATATTACAACAATAACAAACCACTGAAAGCAATCGTAGTGAAAAATTTGCTCTTTCTTTTGTTTTTTCTTGTTGTTGCCTCTCTTATTACTAGAATCTGTGTTGCTTCCTGGTTTATACAGTCTAAGGTGTGAATACTCTGTTCTCGTACTGTAGCTGTTTTGTGGTATCCTTTGTCTTCTCGGCGTAGACTTCATGTTGCAATGAATAATAAAATGTGTTTTAACGATTGGTTCCATGGGAAAATTATGTATATCAAATACATTGTTACACAGCCTTGTCGCATCAATCTAACAAAATATAAATTGATTAGTACATTTTTTTTTTTCATTTGTGATATGTGTGCATTGCCGATATTTGATAGACTCTATACAAGAACTTTGTGCACATGTGGATCCCTTTCCTCCTTGCAGTTCGTTAATAGCTATAGTACAAGTAAGATGTATGTTAGGTATTCGCGCACATCAAGATTTTTTAGCTGGTATAATTTTGTTCAACGACGAGTGAAGTCCGCGCGTTCTGATTGGTACGTAATTTTATTGCGGCCAGCANTACGGAACAATCACCCGTAATTTTATTGCGGCCAGAAAATTTAGATTTTTTATGCTTGAGACCCAGCACGATTTTCAGCGTACGTAATTTATAGTGAGGCCCAGCAAGTTGTTCTATTAGTGCCTCAAGAGGAGTAGTTGTCTTGGTGAGTCCGGACATTTATTTATGAGTATGTGTTTCCTCTCCTTAACACAGCGGTCCTGTTTGATAATGAAAAATTTCTATTCACCTCATATTTAAAATACTGAGTAAGTCGACCGGCAAATTCCACAGATAATCAATGATTAGGCCTGTGTACCGGACCAAAATTTGTTTTATTTAAATAGAAATAATTTTTTAAGACTCTTCTATTATTTCTACCACCTAAGGATTATATAGAAACTACTTCACACAATTACTAATATGTTTTTAAATGAGAGAAAGTGGAAACAAAACATCCAATATAATACTTGATAAGCTACATGTAACTAAGAAGCTAAATTGAGCAGATAACTGTAGGTATTAACATTTTCATAACGATAGGTTGTAAACTACTTGCACTAGAATCCTACAAAAACACCATTGACATTCTATGTTCCTCTAGTTTTATTTTATTGACGTGAGTAGGCATTGTTCCATTAGAAAAAAAATGTAACTTTGTTCAAGAAATAAACTTTCTAATAATTATTACAATCTGCGTCTGGGCACTTATATATATTTATATAGAGAGAGACAGCAAAATTTGTTTAATATACGTTAATCACTTTGTACATAATAAACTCTTAAATTAATTTGAAAACTCTAAAAAACTAAATTTATAAAAAAATTACTGTATTAAACTTCTAGTTAAAAGAACTTACCATTATGCTTCTTTGCATCACTTACAGATCAGCATTTATTGTTGCACACAAAACCAGATTTGAAGTATAACATGCAATTGTTTAAGACAACCTCATAGACATTTTCTGCACATGACTAGCCCTTGCTATATTAAAGTACACAAATTATATTCGGGGTGAAAAGAAAAATAAAGGTTGTATCTAAATACTTGTAAAATGAAGAGAGGGAAACATGGCGTGGCATAAGAACTAACTATGCTTTTACCGTATTAGCAAACATACACATAAAAAAATTCAATTTTCATTATTTTGTTTTATAGAAAAACGTTCATCTTTCGGAAAAGTGTAACTAACACGTTCATTATTTTCTTAGTAAATGCTCTGAAGAATTGGGATAAGATAGAAGACAAATCTGCAGTGTGTAATAATTCTTAACAATGAAAACTTTGCGCCTTATGCAACTATAATCCACAAAAAACTTGTTTCTAAATCAAAACTTTGATACTTTTTATATATGCGAACATTTCTCTGTTAGGTAAGCTTGTAGTGTTACAAATATGCATGTAATTTCCTTGATAATGTTTACTGCATTACAAATTTGTGAGCATATCGTCATTTATTTATTTTACATTTATCAATCCAATACCTAAATAAAAATTTGGTCGGAACACCAAGTTACAGTATTAGAGTGAGAGGTTGAGGATTTGGATTTTAGCTAGGCAATTGATTTTGCAAAAATGTTTTGGGAATTTAATGTTAATCTGCGCCCCAATTAAAGGAGCCTAAATATAACGGGACATTAAGGTTGCCACCTGATTGAAGGAATTTTGCATGTCTGAAGCCAAAAATCGCGGGAGCGCTAAGGGTGACCGAGACATGCGCATCAACTCTCTCATTGCCTCTATGCCCAAAGCACGGAACTGACGTGCAGTCTTGCCGTCAATAACGTACCTCTATGAGACTTTCAGAAGAAACTCTACCATTTTATGACATAATTATAAAACTAAAGGTTTGATGCACATACCTATTCCTCTTTTAATGTTTTGTACCGGAATGTTTATACCTAAAAATGACCGCGAAAACGCCCGTTTGAGCCATTTTCACTATCACAAAAAACATGCTTTAAAGAGAAATGGAGGACCTGAAAAACGTATTGTTACGTGTCGCTGGTCCACGCCGCTGACCTTGGCCCGCCCCGCACGAGTGAGCGAAGAGGAGGAATAGTCCAGTATATAGAGGATCCAAAGAGTTGTTGAGCTCATTAATTGCGGCAAAAGATTTTTTTTTCTAGGATCGTTTGGTATGGTGTGGGTATGCCAAATCTAAGTTTGCGACCTCGAAAGTGGGGGGACAACTTTTGGGGGCCGAAAAACCTCGACATTTTCGGACTTTTTCCAGTTTTTCGCTTATAACTCGAAAACGGTCCATATTTTGTAAATTAAAGAGGACAAAATTTCGCGTTGATTAAAAAAATGCAAAATTGGTCCAATGGTTCGATTTTTTATGGGTGATCCAAGAAACAGAAAAAATATCTTTTGCCGCAATTAATGTAACCTGAAACCCCTCTATATACTGGGCTAGACAGAGAGTCGTGATATGATAATGGGTGGCAAGTCAATGGTATGTTTGAATGACAGTCGAGCGATAATCCTTCCAGCATTCTGCCGGGATAACCCTTTGTCGGTTCACCACTCCTGACTTTCGGCGGATAGAATTTTTGCGTGTGTTTGAAGAATACTCTGGATTTCTAACCTTGTTATCTCAGCATGACTCGGGGTGCATTCAACCTTCCAGATGGTCAGGGCCAACGATATAAAAGTGTGGCAGGCCTCTGAGCCGAGAGTTGAGTTGTGTNTATTAGGAGTATTAGTGCGGCGCTGTCACACAACCATCCCCCCGCCAGCATAACCAGTGTAGGGACTCAGAGAGACACGTGGCAGTCGTCGTCATCACCACCGAGGAAGGTCAAGCAGACACCGTCCTCCCTCCGCACTCCGGTGGGTTCACCATCCGGTGAGGGGGGGGGGTTGTATGGAGGATTTTGCGTAAAATTGCTGGTCGAGAATAAAGTAAAATTAAAACCAATTTAAAAGATGCAGAGACACATGGTTATGAAAGAGACGCTCCTGAAGATTAAATTAATTGTTGAGTCTTTCTTATTATAAATGTTGTGTATACATTTCATGTCGTCATCCCCATTTCACCCATCAACCAAGTGTCAAGTGCAAGTGTTTTTGTTTAAATTATATTGTTGAAATTTTGTCAGATAAGTTTGCATGGATTTAGTGTCTGTTAAGTATATATATTTTACTATGTAAATAGTTACCTCATGCGAATGCCACCATGCTGCGGCTGCACGCGCCTGCCATGATTCAGTCTTCATCCATAGTCTCAAGGGGTAGGTCGCGTCGCGTCGCGCTCCGGGTGCACATCACGTTTTCGCGACAGCAAACTTCGTCTTCCATAGCAGTAAGTAGTGTACCAGAACCTTTTTGTTTTCAGCGCTAGGAAACGCCACCCTTTCTTCTCCGGGAATAACATTAATTTCACCTTAAGTATTTCTTAACATGCGTTCGCGCGTTTTTGCAGCATAGTCTACCTGGCGGTCGCGCGGCCAAAATCCGCTGCGGTCTTCACTATGCAGTGATGTATTTGTTATGTGCAATCCTAACTAACATTATAAATGCGAAAGTGTGTTTGTTTGTTTGTCATTCTTTCACGTTGCAACGGAGCAACGGACCAACGTGGTTTTTTGTACAGAGATAGTTGGAGGGTCGGGAAGTGACATAAGCTACTTTTTATCCCGAAAAATTTCTCATTCCTCAGGAAATTGTTTTTAGTAAAAATAGCGCTTGGGGTACAATGCTGCGCCAATGTAAGTTGTTAGTGTGGGACGAAAGCACAATGTCACAAAAAAGCGATAGAGACCCTAAACCGAACACTATAGGATATACGAAACAATACAGAAATTATGGGAGGAATGGTTGTACTACTGGCTGGTGACTTCCGCCAAACTCTACCGGTGATTCAGAGGGTCACACCTGCAGATGAAATCAAAGCCTGTCTCAAGTCGTCAAGCTTATGAGCAAATGTCAAGAAATTTAGCTTCACGAAAAATATGAAAGTGTACCTCTACAATGACGTCGATACAGGACATTATCCCGATACACTATTAAAAAGTGAATATGGACGGTTAGAAACAGATGCCGAGGGCTGTGTGTCACTAACGGGGGATTTTAGTAATTTGGTGCAGAGTGATACGGAACTGATTGATAGTGTTTACCCAGATCTAGAAAGAAAGTAAAAGGGTGATTCTAGCACCAAAAAATGATATCGTTAGTACTCTGTTCTGTGTTTATGATCAGTGTCTCTCTACTAACAAATACCGTTATTTCACCCTATCAGTTTGTTACTATAACGACGCGAGCAACATTCAATGACTAAGTTTTTCACCTTGCACTCATTGAAATTGAAAAGTTAGTGCAGACATTGCCAGGAAAAAGTATAAAAAGCATGCATTTCATTAAAAAAACCTAAACAATAATTCTGTAGTCCACGCGAGCGGAGCCGCTGGCACAGCTAGTGTTAAATCCATGCCAGTTATCATACCACGTGTCTTATTGCAGAGCACGACCCTAGTGGCACTTAAGGGCATGGGTCCCAACAACCCGCATCAAAATCTGTCTTTCAGTACCTTAATTCTGCACAGTTTTCAGTTAAATTATTTTATATTACAGTTTAAGGCGTGTGGGTCAGCCTATATAACCCCACGATGCTCCGTACGTAAGTATCAGACACGAGGGGAGCCTGCCTGCAGCTTCATCCTGGGACGATTCAACTTCAACATATCACCGAGGGAATGCATATGCCTGGGCGGACGGCCCAGATTTCCCTGAGATCACCACCATCATCACCGTTGACTCCGCCTGACGACGGTGTCTGGCACCTAGTCGGGTCACCCTTTCCAATAAGTATTCTCTGCATTGGTTCACCATCCTGCAAAACCCAAATGCACCCGTCGCAATGGTGCTAAGTTCCTGGTGGAATGTTGTTTTTTGTTTTTCCCCTCCATGATTGACCTAGGGAGGGGGCAGGGGGTACACGCCCTCTGCATTGCAGCATGCTATAACCGTGCTTGTCTCTTCTTTTTCTCCTGAAGTATTGGTATGAACTGCTTTCGAGCCCTTCTCAGCCATAACTAGGCAAGGGCGGCTGTTGAACTGCAAGCTTGTTTTATCCACATTAAAAAGTGCAGATGGCTTATTAATAAAATCGTTTCCCACCAAGATATTTTTCAAAAGAGAAAAATAATCTGAGATTTCATTCAAGTTTATACATTGAACTCTTGCAAATGAAACACCCTTAGACTAACACACAGAGATATCCGGATGTATTGACAGAAAAATTTGCAATCAGTTGTATTCAGCCTTTTCGTTTCTGTGATTAATTCCCAATTGCTTAGCAAAATTTTACGCCGAACTTCTAAGAACGTCTCGGGTTAGAGGGAAGCCATTAATTTGTATTTTTATAATGTAGTGGACCAGCATTTCTTCGTTTTCTTTGCCGAAACAAAAACTTTGACCCATTGTCCCATTAGAGGTATTCCCTGTTTTAAGTCTTCTCTCAAGTGTTTTCCTTGGTATATTAGATATTTGAGATGCTTTTCGAACATATGCACCACTTCAACGTGTTTTAGGTCTTCTGCTTCCCATCTTCCATGGGTACTCCCACTTTGCGCATGTATGTGTTCGGCATCTGGAAATGGTGACGGAAATGAGATAATTAGAACTTCACGAATATTTGAAGGCTGGCCAACTATCCCAGAAAGAAATTGGCTATATTTTCCGATCGTCTGGGTGCGATGGTCATAGAGCTCATTAATAATGGCGAACGATGCTTGGCAACCGATTTATTCCAAATTTAGCGAAGAAGTTGTACTGTGGTAGGCCATATTCATTTATGTGTTTTAAGAGTAAAGGGCCCATATTTTAAGAATTGCAGCTATAAGAAATTTAGCATCGTGTGCTATGTCTAAGAAACTATGTAACCGATTTTAACCTAACTATACTGGCTGGCAGTATCTATGAAAATCATAGAATGTACCAATACACAACATTTTTCTCCTTCATTTATGAAGATTGTCAATTAAAACAAATTGTTGTTTTAATTGCTTTATCTCGAGGACCAATTAACCGACTCTAACAAAATTTTTTACTGAAGTAGAGTTACAGTAGGATATATAAACTAACATTTTTTAGGTGCGGCAGGACTTTTTTAGTGGTGTTAATGTAAATAATTTAGATTAATATGTTATGTCCATAAAACAATGCAATAAAATTCAATCCAATTTCTTATACTAAGTTTTTATTATAATTAATTATGCATACAGATATAGTGAGAAAACTAAATATTTCGCCATATTTCTGAATTAATGCAGCTTATTTCCAGAAAATTTTGCACACCATCAGTGCTACAGAAAGCCGTGTAAATTTACATGATTTAAGAGGGATCAGACATTGATTTTCAAAAGGATGGTCATATAAATATTTTTATAACTTTGTCATATCTATTTAACAATTTAACCAAATTCAATCACATTTTTTATGCTCACAGTATCTATTAGAAGCATCTGTAACTCCTTAAAAAATAGCTAATTTTATCTGCTACTGTTGACAAGATTAATTATAATTTTGTTGACCCACAAAATATTTAAATGATTATTGTTTGTTTATATGTGGCAGCTACTGTTTTAATTACTGTTGTTTAATGATTTTAAATTAATGACAAATATGTGTACGCTAAGGAAGTTTTTGTATAATGATCATTATTATTTTTGGAAGACTTTCTGAATGGTTATTAAGATGTTTATGGACGGAGATGTGTTATTTTGGTTGTTATGGTAACGCATGACGTGATGCGTAATATGTATCGCAGCCCTCTCGTGAATGGCGCTAAGTATGAAAGTGATGCTTTAGGTATGCAGTTGAGTTGGATTTTAGCCATTTTTTTCTACGAGGCAGGATGCCGATACAGGGAGTTTCGGCCTGGTAGGCATTTTATTTAATTTTATTAATTTTTCTATGAGTACGTTATAGTGGTATGGCAATCTTTGTAAAGGAAATGTTTGAGTACAGTGTTATTGAAAGAATTGCATAAATAAGTAAATAAACTGTTTGTGAAGTTGCAGTTGTTAATGAACACGGAACTGTTTATATTTCAATATACGGTACACCATCAGATGCCGTTGTAAAATAATGTATTGGTCTCTTGTTTGCAATATTGTCTATTTATGTAATTTAAACATGAATTTTGTAATTGGTGCTGATCTTAACATTGATATTTTAAAATCTTCTGAATTAAGGAGAGAACTATGTGATTTACTTAATAGTTTTGGTCTGCAACAGTTTTTTTTTTTGAGATTACTAGACCAAATAAGGAAAATATGGGTGCTGTATTGATAACATTATAACTTCTATACATCAAATTAAGAGAATTTCAAGTATTGTTTACAATGTAGTTTCTGACCACTATGCAATCAGGCTGTCAATATTAAGAGATATCACAATTGTCCCTAAGGTAATACAAAGATAAGTTAATTATTATAATCAATATGATGCTGAATATTTCTGTATACTTTTAAGTAATGTAAATTGGGTTCAAACAGATATTTGTACCTATGTGGGGCTAATTAATAAGTTTGATGTATTCTGTGACACATTTATTTCAACAGTAAATCATGCCCTTCCAATGAGAATTGTTTTGTTAAAAACAAATGCAATAAGTCTAATAATAATAAATGGTATACTAATAATCTCAGAATTGACACATTCTGCATCCCTATATTTTATTCGTCAGAACACATGCTCTGGCGAAGCTCGCAGACGGACGACCGCAATAAGGATTAAGGGTTTTGCGGACGTGCCGGAAGAGTGACGCCGGGAGCCTCGCAGCTGCAAAGGCATGCTACCAAAGGTTTCTGCATGTGAAACTGTTCCTGCACGTGCAGACGACATCCGGAGACAACGGAAGGCACCAGGGCGTGGACACAGCTGCATTTTGCAGCTGCCCAAGGGACACCGAGATCCCACCACCAGCTGCATCTGTCCTGGGCTTGTACCACAATAAACCATGAGAGCTTTTAGCGGGCGTGCGCGCAGAACGGAACAATAAACTTCCAGGCCAGAATCAAGGGGCGACGCCAGGCCGGCTGCGGACCACAGGAGCAGCGGCCACGTGTTTTACGACACAGGGAGGACGCGACAAGCACCCCAGACACGTGCAGAGATGGTGCAAGTCGAATATGGTGATCGAGCCTACATAACCACGAGGAGGAGGACCAAGCGGGGCAGTCGGCCGACGGAAACGGAGGAGGACGGAGCGAATCCGCGAGCAGACGTCAACGGCAGCTGGCCGTTGTCAGGCGCAGAGTACTGCGTGGACCCAAGAAGGAGGAACTTCGAGGCCAGGCGCCGAGACGCCCACCAAGTGCGAGAGCAGTTCCAGGTCGCCAGCCGAGGGAAGACAGCGCCGCAGTGTCAGATAAGTAGTTCTACACCAAGTGTGAAGAATCTTCCCCCCCCCCATGTCGCAAAATCGCCCTGCCAAGTATCACATAATCTATGTACAGAAAAGGGAGGGAGTTTGTCTCGTGAGTTCATGTACCAGTTAACCTGTTCAAGCAACAATAAAACTCGATTATGTGAACTCACAAATAAAGTGTAATTTATTAGTAAATTGGACCTAGAGACAACAGTGTCGACGTATTCCTACGCCCTATCACTGAGGGCTAGCATCAAGTGCTGGCGCCTCACGCCGCAGAGCAGATTCAATACCTACTTCCAAACTTCAGCATTTGGCAGGTATAAATTTTTGGCGCCCAACTAAGGGGCACGCTGAAGTCTGTATAGATGGAAGCAAGGACAAGCTAAATTACCCGGGATAAAGGGGACCATGCCCCGACCAAGCAGCTAGCACATTTACGACTTCGAGGGGGTCATAAAATAAAATAAAAATAAAAATTCAATTATCCCTCGTGGCACCCAGTTACCGACAGTATAACCGAGAAAGGGAGCGAGGTAAGAACCCAGGCGAAAATGGCAGGCCGCAGACATGCACAGAGTTTAGAAGAAAGGGGGAGTGCGCAGACCCAGGAAGAAGGGGACGAGATATGGACACAGTCATCCCCAATTAACATACAAACGCATATCGAAAGCAGGGGGCAAACGAGGGAGCAGTGCAGAGCCCCGCGATGCCAAGGCACGGGACTATACATAGTACAGTGCCACAATTGCCCGCGGCGGCAATGCAATCAATGTATCGGCTGGCCGGATGCATTCCGGCCGACACAAGGAACAGAGTACCAGTGCCTTGATTGTCAGGAGCTGCAGACACAGTGCGATCTGCTGAATTGCCCGGGACACAACACGCACCTGACTCGGTGCGGTACCTGTACACAGGCATTCCACAACCTATGTATAGGGTGGCCCAAAGGAGCCGAGGGCACGAGAGGCTGGGTATACCAGTGCGGGGTGTGCCAGAAACGGACAAACAGGGAGCTCCCTTCAAACGCAGACCAAACCCGGGACACCCGGGCAGAGGGAAGACAAGGAATAGGGGAGGAAATGGTCCTGCCGGAGTTCGCAGGAAGACCCCACGAAGATCCAGAACGATTCATACAGAATTGCGAACAGGAGTTCCGGACAGGGGGTGTTCCCAGGAAGCGGTGGGTGCAGAAGGCACGCGAACAATTAAAACAAGCCGCCCTCAGCTCGTGGGACAGGTATGGGGAGTTTATAACGATGTGGGAACAATTCGCTGCCCGACTGAGCAGCAAGTTCGCAGGAGAAGAGGTGATAACTGGGCTACGAACCGAGTTCTACACCCAACAACAACAAAACGAGGAAGAGGTAGAAATCTTCATTAGGAGGAAGGCGCAAATGTATGCACGCATCGCACCAGAAGGAACGGAAGCGGAGGGAGTTTGCATAATTACGAGGCTATTAATACCAGCCCTAAGGAGCGTCCCTCGCCACCCACGGGCAATAAAAATGGAGGAACTCGTGGAGAGGGCGAGGGAGGCAGAGATCGATTACCGCGAAATGNCCACCCACGGGCAATAAAAATGGAGGAACTCGTGGAGAGGGCGAGGGAGGCAGAGATCGATTACCGCGAAATGCGTGCGGTAAGGGTCGGGACCCACCTCCCCACGCACCTCCCTGCCATCCGCCCAGAACGGACAATACAGAATAGCGCCGACAAAAGCGAAAACAGGGGCCCTCCACAGTGCTGGTACTGTCCCGAGAGGCATCTCCACCGGAACTGTCCCACCATAAAAGCCCGGGTCGCTGTAGAAAGGGAAAGAGCCACCCGGAACGCCCCC
>NQII01001613.1:222385-255532 GCA_002778355.1 Clitarchus hookeri
TCGCCAGATGCCAAACATGCTGTGCAAACAAGGCATACCCGGTGCCGAAGACGCGGTATACGCCCAGACGACCAAAGACTCCGTGGACGCACATCGCCACGGACATTATGGGCCCCTATCCTAGGACACCCCGGGGAAAAAGNCAAACATGCTGTGCAAACAAGGCATACCCGGTGCCGAAGACGCGGTATACGCCCAGACGACCAAAGACTCCGTGGACGCACATCGCCACGGACATTATGGGCCCCTATCCTAGGACACCCCGGGGAAAAAGGTACCTGCTCGTCGTAACCAACCAGTTCTCCCGGTGGACGGAAGCCTTCCCTATACCTAATCAGGAAGCAGGCACGACTATCCGACAAATGGAGCGGGAGGTTTTTCCCAGGTGGGGGTTCCCAAAGTGCTTCCTAATGGACAACGGCTCCCAATTCACCGGCACAAAATGGGCGAAGGTGTGTGAAACATGGGGGGCGGAGAACTGGATGATGCCCGCATATCACCCCCAGGCCAACCCCACCGAACGCCGGAACCAGGAGCTGAAAAAGAACCTGCCCGTCCGGATGGGCGACAACCATGCACAATGGGACATGCATTCCCCGAGATACTATACACACTGCGGCGCCGGCACAATGACGCCCTAGGCACTTCGCCCAGCCAACTTATCCTCGGGTACAATCTCCGCCGCCCAGGAGAATGGCAGTGGGAGACCGAGGCGACCGAGCTGCCCGGCCCCGGAGCCATAAGGAAAGCAGCAATCCGTAGAATGGGCACGGCACAGAGAAACCAACAAAGGTACATCCGACGCAAGTACCTGGAACAAACCCGCGACGAACACCACCTACCCGAAGGCCAGCATGTATTTTTGCGCATGCGTCCTCTGAGCCAGGCCAGTGAAAAATACTGTGCAGGGTTTGCGCCGAAATGGAAAGGACCGTCATAGTGGGGCGCCAAGGGAATGTCTACTGGGCGGAAGATGAAATGGGAAAAATGCGGAAGGTACCGAGGGACCAGATACGCCCTATACCCAAGCCCCGCACTCAGGACCCCAGGAAAGCCAAGTGGGACTGCCCAGAAGAAGCCAGCAATATGCCACTTGCGCACGGGACAAGCAGTAAGGACAGGGGCATAGGGGCAATGAACGGGCAGCAGACCGCGTGGCGGCGACGGCCAGGGGAGGTAACCCCATACCTGAGTGACGCCCAGGCCACGAGGCCACGGGAGCGAGGAACCATTGACGGTTGGCCGGGGGAGAAAGGGAGGCGCGCGGGAACGAAAGATGGTGGGGAGCGAACGGAGGAGGGGCAGGTACTCCGCGGACGGAAGGAAAAGGTGGCCGGAACCAGCGAGGGAGAATGTGAAGAGGAGATACTGCGCGAGTTCGAGAGGGAGCCGGAAGCGCACACACAGAGAGGGGCGGACGAAGGAGAGAGGCTGGACGAAAGAAAAGATGGCGTCCAGAAGCGAACGAGCAGGGAGGAGGGAGAGAGAATCCAACTATGACATAATTGCCGGGACCGGAGAGACGCGAGCGAAGAAAATTCAAGACGTCCTCTACAGGGGAACACCGAGGGAGAATCGAACCCGGGAGCAGTGGAGGTACCCGAGGGAGACACGCCCACAGCCCCGACAACCGGCGCCCAGCCTCCTGCCGGCGAGGGACGCCCCCTGCCGCCACCGATGGCCGCGGAAGCAGCGCCTGGGACGGACGGGACAGACATCACGGCGCCTATAGGCCACGCACCATCCAAGGGCCCAGCTGACGAGATCACGTCTGGGGCGGACTAATCACGGAGGGTCCAGCCATGGCGCAGCTGTCGAGAGGGGGAGAGGCCCCATCTCTACAGGGATCGCCGCACATATACGCCTCGAGCAGCCCAGGGGCCTAACTGAAGATCCTAGACACAGACTCTGTGCGACGCAAGTGTGAGTGTGTACCGTGTGTCGCCTGCTGAGAACCACCAGGGCGCGAAGCCCCCATCAGACACAGAAATAAGTGCAACAAATAATAATTTTTTTGTATTATTTTTTGTTTACCAAAAGAAAAGGGACGAATTAATTTCATTAATTTCAAAACCGCAAGTGCGAAGGGAGGAGAGGCCTTTAGCCAACTGATCAAGTCAATGTTGTAGTGTAATTACGTGTGCAAGCACGGACAGTGAAGCCACGACACTTCGAAGAAAAATGTGTAGAAAATGGGGGAATGTTAAAGTGATATATACAAGAATGTTTAGAGAAACAGTTACAGGTTTTTGTGTGGCAATAACATTAATAATTGTTAATTACCAAAGTGGGTTAAGTTACTTTAAAGTTTGTTGGTTCGTGACACAACGAAAATACTGAGAATGAATATATAAAGAGTGTACTTCCTTTGGGATTGTAATTTTCATATACCTGTTACTGGAGGTATATAGTATGTAAAGTATTCACTGAAAAAGGCTGTTTGCTAAATATAGGGTAGAGAACCATATTTAGAGTTAGTTAATTTCTCAATTGTCATGGCTTATGACGTTGACCGCATTTGATAATACGTTTGTGCTGTAGGAGTGGACCGCTTGTGACGAGTATACTTCGCTTAACGACGCTGAGGGCGATAATCCTGGTTTTAAATCAGTCCTTTTATATTGTGTTAAAGTATTACTACTAAAAAAAAAAGTCCGTAGGTCAGTAAGCATCGCTTGGAAAAACGAGTAAGAATTAGTAATTTTTAATCTACGAGGTTAAAGGCCCGGGAGTGGCCGAAGCTCCAGCCAATGACGGGGCTCTCGCAGGCCACGCAAAATGGCCGCATGGGCATGTGGGACGCGAGACGCGTGGTGATTACAGGTAGTGTGTCGGGAAAATTAAATGTTTTATTTCAATGGCGCGAGTTGGGTAGAACGAAAGGTTATGTTATGTAAAAGGTCCGAGATAACTTAGATTATTTTTAAGTGACCCATTTATAGGTTAACCGGTGATTTTAAAGTTCTGAAATAAAAATTTTGAAGAAAATTTCTACAAGTGGCAAACATTTGTACGGTCTCTTTGAAATCTTTAGCCTAGAGTTTTAATAATAAATTCTTAAGGTATGTAGTGGTTTTATGCGGTAAAGTAGCGGTGCCACAGTATCCAAAGACGTTTACATTCGCGTGATTTTAGCTCGCCAGAGATTGTGAATAAGTTGTGTGATAAGTGTTAGTGTGTAAGGACTTGTAAATAGTTATCGTGTAATGCTAGGGCGTAGGGAGATTGTGAATAAGTTGTTTGATAAGTATTAGTGTGTAAGGGCTTGTAAATAGTTATCGTGCAATGTTAATGTGTAGGGAGATTGTGAATAATCTATGTGACCAGGGTTTATTTTGTTTGCACTTTTTGTAAATTTTCAAAGTGTGAGACAACTCTCTACCCCCTACCCCCAGCATTGCCTAGGGTTTGCGGGCCTGCGATGTTCTAAAATTGTAAGAGGGTGTGCCCCTCACAAACTGGTTTGTGACGCAGAAGCCCTAATTTTCCCTCAGACGCACTGCCAGTGCCACGTGACAGAGTACGGTGGGGGGCCGCCCCTCTCCACCCCTAACGAGGTCAGAAGCAGAAGACCGCCCCAGCTGCTTTCACTGCCTTCCGACAACGCAAGCGCAGCGCCGCGCGCGCGCACAGAACCGCGGTTAGCCCAGAGGACAACCATAAGAGGAAGAAATGCAAGAGCGTGCACTGACGAAGAGAGCGGTGGGGAGTTTGACGCATTCTGCGTCCCTATATTTTATTCGTCAGAACACACGCTCTGGCGAAGCTCGCAGGCGGACGACCGCAATAAGGATTAAGGGTTTTGTGGACGTGCCGGAAGAGTGACGCCAGGAGCCTCGCAGCTGCAAAGGCGCGCTACCAAAGGTTTCTGCACGTGCAACTGTTCCTGCACGTGCAGACGACATCCGGAGACAACGGAAGGCACCAGGGCGCGGACAGAGCTGCATTTTGCAGCTGCCCAAGGGACACCGAGATCCCACCACCAGCTGCATCTGTCTTGGGCCGTTGTCAGGCGCAGAGTACTGTGTGGACCCGAGAAGGAGGAACTCCGAGGCCAGGCGCCCAGACCCCCACCAAGTGCGAGAGCAGTTCCAGGTCGCCAGCCGAGGGAAGACAGCGCTGCAGTGTCAGATAAGTAGTTCTACACCAAGTGTGAAGAATTTTCCCCTCCCCCCCATGTCGCAAAATCGCCGTGCCAAGTATCACATAATCTATGTACAGAAAAGGGAGGGAGTTTGTCTCGTGAGTTCATGTACCAGTTAACCTGTTCAAGCAACAATAAAACTCGATTATGTGAACTCGCAAATAAAGTGTAATTTATTAGTAAATTGGACCTAGAGACAACAGTGTCGACGTATTCCTACGCCCTATCACTGAGGGCTAGCATCAAGTGCTGGCGCCTCACGCCGCAGAGCAGATTAAATACCCACTTCCAAACTTCAGCATTTGGCAGGTATCAGAATCATAAAAGTAAAATGTTTAGCTCTATATCATGCCTATAATAATACTGGTGATGTAAAAGTTAAAGAACAGTATCTTTCTTTTAAAAGTAATAATTATCTAAAATTTACACTGCTAAAAAACCGTACAATTCTTATCTAATAAATAATGCTAGTAATAAGAACAAAACAATATAGAATGTCATTAAGAATAATTCTCTGGGCGATAATACAAATACTTGTTCTCTAAACTTAAATGCAAGTTGTTTTAATGATTTTTATTAATAAATTTGATAATATTGTTAGTGGTTTGCTACAGGTAGAAGTGTTATAAGTATTTCCTTAATATTTTTACTATCGCCATTTTATGCGACACTTAATTTTGCACGAATAAGTATAACAGAGGTATATGATATTATAAATTTACAAATAATACTATAAATATACATGTGGTCAACATAAATTTGTGAAATTCTGAAATTGGCTCCTTCATATATATTAGAAACTATTGCCTATGTGTTTTAATGTTGCCTTGAGAAAGGAATATTCCCTAATAAATTAAAATGTCTTAAAGTCTTGCCGATCTTTAGCAAGGATGTAAAACTGATAGTGAACATTTTAGGCCCATGTATCTGATTGCTACAGTCTCGAGGGTTTTAGAATATTCAGTAAGCAAAATATAATACATTACTTCAAGAAAAATAAGTTATTTACAGAATCTCAATTTGGTTTTAGGATGCGACAATGTACCATAGATACAATTGCTAATTATATTAATAATGGTTTTTAATGTTTTGAAAATAAAATCTCTATTTGCAGTAGGATGTTTTATCTGTCAAGAGCATTTGAAACTGTTTCTCACAACAAGCTTCTAAGAAAATAAAGCTCTTATGGATTTGATACACTAACAGAACATTTTGTAAATAATATTTGTCTTGCAGAAAGTAGGCTGTTTTATTTAATAACGTTAGATCAGATTTTTTAAATATGGCATATGGCGTTCCTCTGGGCTCAATTTTGGGACCCACATTGTTTGTTATATGTGTCAATGACTTACCAATTATTCTGTCAACAGGTGTTTCAAGTAATGTTAAAAGTTTTTTATATGCAGACGATAGATCAGTAATTATAATAGCTAATAATTGGGAACAAGTTAAATAAGTAAAATCCGATGTAACGTTACTCATGGAGGATTGGTGTACAGCAAATGAACTATGTATTAATATTGACGTAAATCGGGATATATATTTCAAAGATAATAAATTTGATAATATGGAGGATTTAGCTCAGATAAAATTTTTAGGTCTATTTATTGAATCTAATCCCAATTGGAGGAGGCTACGAAACCAGGACCACCTGTAACTTCCATTCCAGCCTCTGCTGCTTACCTCTTAAACTATCAAGGAAGAGGAAGGGATGGGAAGCATACATCAACAAGAACCTTCTAAATACAGAGTGACTGATAGTTACTATAAGGCTGTTCATAATGTGTGGGTGTAATCACAATTATACAACCATTTTTTTATTTGTCCTATTTTTATTTTGGCTACAAGTTTTCTTTTAAATTCATAAGGCCTTTCCTTTTATATATATATATATATATATATATATATATATATATAATTTGTTAAAAAAATTAACAATCTTTCACAATCTGTTGATTAAATTTACCATATAACATAATTAATACATGCATTTATTCCCTATACAATACTCATTAAACACACACATTAACAAAAACACAACAATATATCACTACATCATTATGGAGATCACCGAGGCCATTTGTCTTTTAACCATGGAGGCTCCCGACCACAATTTAAATTCCCTACTATTTTTCACACTCACCATTTTCAAAACACACCAACACAACATCAGAGCCGAGGGTATTGCCCTCACCAATACATCCGGCGAGTAGTTAAAAATATTCCTTCTGGTCCACCTGGCATCCTGGCACGGATGAGGGGATAACCCGGCCGCCATATTAGATTACACCATGCGGCCATTTCTTCAATTTTACCCTCGGAATTTCCCTTTTTTCCTTCTCAAAATTACCCGAATTTCCCTCCAAGTCTGCTAATTTATCCACAAAAAATGTGTTTTGCACAATGCGGCTGACTTTTGCACAATTTCCGCCGATGACCTCACAATGAGGACAATGACTACTTTTTGGAGATGAGGAATTGAGGGGTTACCCTGACATTCAAGCTCTGTCATTACATGCCAGCAGCAGCCATCTTGTCTGAAGAATTTTTAAGTTCATTGCCAAATCATGCAACTTCTCTCATCATTCTCTGTCATTCCACCTTGGTTTTCTCATATTCCTTCTGATCTCCTTTTACTAAGCATCCTAGAAGGGACGAGACTCATGCTCTGTCACAACATCTGCGCGATACAGAGCGAAGCCTGCCCACGAACGCTAGCCCAAGAGTCGCAACGCGCCCACGCATCAAGTACATGCTAAGCCCACTTAAAAGCATAGTTGGATGTGATTTCCGAACCCGTTTAAGATACAGCCACGAAATTCATAATATAGTAATCACCCCGACAATGAAAAGGGCTGCACTGTCAAGTATGCCCTAAGCCTACTTATAATCATAGTTGGCTGTAATTTCCGAAGAATTTAAGGTACATTAACCAAATTCGTAACATTGCATCACTCCCAACAACGAAAAGGGCCGCAGGTTCAAGGCCCTTAGCACACTTATAAGCATAGTTGAATATAATTTCCGAACCATTCAAGATACAACCAAATTCATAACAAATGCATCACTTTCGACGACGAAATGATCCGCAGGTTAAAGCTCACCTTAGGCATTCATATAAGCATTGTTGGCTGCCATTTTCCACCCACAGAAGCTATAGTAATAAAATTCATGTCAAGGCATCACCTCCGATGATAAACAGGGTGGTAGGAACAACTAAACATTAAGCTCTCTTATGAGCATAGTTGCCCGACGTTTCCCAGCCACCGAAGCTACAACAACCAAATTCATATCATATTTATCACTTCCGATTGCAATCAAGGAGATAAGGGCAAGTAGGGCTTAAGCCCTGTTACAAGTATTGTTGGTCAACATTTTCAATTCTTTGAAGTTCGGTAACATGTAATAACTGTCCATGCATGCAAAGAAAATTAATGTATCCATTCAGGAACATTGCAAAGTTACCATTGCATGCATAAATGAAGGGTCTGAAATAGCACACATATATGCATAGGCCTGCACACACTCATCTAGTAAATAGGTGCATACTGAATTGTCTCCACCCCACTACAGAGAGAATTACAGCATAGCTTCGTATTCCACCTGTTGCATGGTGATATAATTTATTGCAACCATAGAAAACTGTCTGGTTGTGAAACAGAACGGCTCAGCATCGGTACTGCATGAAGGCAGCACTGAGGGGTCAGCACTGTGGGATCGACACTGAGGAGTCAGCAGGGAGGGGTCAGCAGTGAGGGGTTAGCACTTAGTGGTCGGCAGTGAGGGGTCATCACTGAGGGGTCGGCAGTGAAGGGTCAAAATGCAAGGGTCAGGGAAACCAAGTGTAAAATATCTGAAACTGTCCTGTACATGCTATATAACTCATATAACAAAAAATAAAGGACTAGCATATGTGAAAGTACATTATGAGCATGATTTCATAATGTAAATATATATAAATAATATCCGATGGAGCCACAGTCCATAATAGTGATATCAGTGTTCCTATCTTACCAAGAAGTTTAGTATAAGCTGAAATGTATGCCGAAATAAGAAAGATCGAACGATAACAAGGGCCAACCACAAAAATGACTACAATGCGTCAAGTGCGATACACATTATGCGACTTGTAAAGACTGTGTTCCTTTGCTTTCCACAAAACACCATTCATTTTAAACCATTACTCGTGCAAGAGAGAAGTCACTGCTACGCACTGATGCAAACAGATATAAAAAAAACAGTTACAACAGCAAGTAGTTATTAGCATTTAACAACCTGGGTATATTGCACAAGTATCGAGTGCAGTACATCACATTAGTTGAAAAAAAAACATTTGCGAAGCCGAGAAGCACAGGTGCGATAAGTTCAACAATGCTAAACACTGATGCAAACATATATAAAAACAATGTAATGAAAAAATAGTTATAAGCACTCACCAACCAGCACAATTACATATTACACAAGCATCGGGCGCTGAACTCTGTGTGTTAAACGATGCTATACAATACCAGACCATCCTGGTCAGTACAACAGAATAACAAACGACTTCCTTACGAACCGACTGAAACGAAACCATCGCATTCAGAGTAAAACCAACACTCACAACACTAGCAGCGGAACACATCCGACCCAGCCCACATCGCACGACCAACTACCATTGCGAGAATCAAATAAGGCAGCCCAGGCAGTCAACCGGGAGAGTGGTCACCATGCAGATCTCGACAAGTCAAACGGATGGCACAGAAAACTAGCCGAGAGAGTAGACATGTCAGGCTCCAGGGTGGTAGACCAGTCGAGTCACACATGCACTTCCCTAAATGAGAGGAGTTCAGTTATACAGTACAATGTGACAATTTATCCCAATTTAAACTATATACACATAAACTTATTTGAATACATACCATTTATGGTATCACAACTGTAAGTTAATACGAAACAACATACATTAAAACCATTAGCCATGCAAGAGAGACGACACGCTACGCACTGAGGCAAACAAATTTTAAAATAATTATCATTATAAAAGCAAAGGGTTATATGCATTTACCAACAAATGCACATAGAGTGAGATTCGAGCTCTGTACTTTATGTTAGGCAAAAAAATTTATATTGTGAAGTGCGAAAAAAGATCAACAACACTGCTACACACTGATGCAAACTGATATATAAAATATTTAAAGAAAAATTATTATTAGCACTTTGCCAACCATCACAATTACATATTACACATGTGTGTCCCTTTACGAGAGGAATTCAGTTATACAGTACAAGGTAACAATGTATTTCGTTTGAATACATCAAGCTGTAAATATTAGCAAGTCTCTTTAAAATATCGTTTTGAAAACACTGGCGTTGGTAGAGGATATCGCATGTGTCCATCCTACTCACTTTTAGGTATATAAAAAGCACTTCATACAACCACCACACATCGCTCAGAACTCTCCTTTCTCTCATTGAGAGGACTAAGTGAAAATGATGGGATCCTGTTCTAATGGTCAGAAAATCTTATCAGCCATCATGGCATATGGAAAGATTAAATCACTTGCAGCAAATTGATATTCTCAGAGTTTTCCTATGATTGTTTTACAAACAAAATATAGGTTTTTTCCCTTCATGCCTAGTGTAGAAGTCGTCTGAAATAATGTTCAAAGGTCAAGGTTGTAAGATATAACAGTTCCTGCTATTGCGAACAGGGGCAAATATTTTTCTCAGAGTGTTCGCATGTTTTTTCTGTATCCTTAAAAATACTAGCAGGTTTCACTGTCACATTTGTTGATCTTCTCCTGGCAGTAAGGGCCAGTGTAGCCATCCTGGCAATGAAAGTGGTGGCTGTTACCGATGCCCTCACATGTACCATTATTGCAAAACTCGTCCTTGCTGACTGCGAGTGGCAGCAAATGGGGTTTCTCAGAGTCTTCGCATGTTTTTCTTCATCCTTAAAAATATGTACTTGTATATAGAACTTGAAACGAAATAACGTTTTTTTACCATCTCTTGTATAACTGGGTTCCTCTTGTAAAGGGATGTGCATGAGTGACTCTGCTGGTCTGCCACCCTGGCGCCTGACTCGACTCTCGAGTTGTGTGTATGTACCATACCTTCAACTAGTTGAGACCTGCGCAGTGCCCACACTGTCGGTCGACCATCTGGCTACCTTTCATATTCTTGAGATGTTAGTTGATCACACAATGTCGGACAGGGTGGAAGCGTTCCACCGCTAGTGATAAGGGTTGTGAGTGTTGGCTGTAATCTGAATATTACGGTTTCATTCCGATCGGTTCGTAAGGAAATCGTTTGCTATTCTGCCATACTAGTCAGGGCTGTCTGGCTTTGATTAGCAACATATAACGCGATGTACAACACTCGATGTATGTGCAATATAAGCTGGTTGGCTAGTACTTTTAACTAGTTTCCTTTAAAATTTTTTTTTTATATCTGTTTGCATAGATATGTAGCAGTGTCGACCTTGTCGCTCCTCCTGCTTCTCGACTCTCACATAGTATTTTACTTAAGTCTAATGTGATGTACATTGTTCGATGCTCCCACATTATGCGTTGGTTGGTAGTGGAATTTGTGTGCCTCTGTACTGTAACATATCTCGGTCGGAGGGTGTACGTGGGGCACATCGTTTGCTATTCTGCTGTACTAACCAAGGCTACCACGTTAGTTTTCAGATGCATGGTCTTGTCTAGCAATGACTAATGCGATGTACAGTGCTCGTCGCTTGTGCAATACATGTTGTTGGTAGGTGTTCATAACTATTTTCCTTTTTTTATGTCTGTTAGCATCAGTGCTTCGAGATGGTAAATTCTTTGATCTAACATAATGTACAGCGTTCGTTGCTCGCGCAATATGCATCGGTTGGTAGGTGTTTATAACTATTTTCCTTTGCATTTTTGTATGTTTATTCATCAATATGTATCAATGTCGTCGTCTCTTGCATGCCCATCTGTTTAAAAGCATGATAATTAGTGGCAAGCAAAGGAACACAGCCTTAACCAGTTGTGTATTGCATCATTACATTTTCACCACTAGTAAATAGTGTATTGCACTTGACATATTGAAGAATTTTTTTAAGTTTACTCCTTGTGAACACAAGCTTCACAATAGTAACATTGGTGCCGTAATGCTTGTAGTGACTCTTCAGGGCTCTTTGCTGTTGACGATGCCAACGGTGTTACAAATGGTAAGTCTTCAACCATTGATTCCATCTTCATATTGTAGCAGAGTACACAATCGTAGTAGATGAATGTAGTCGTAACGATCTGCTTCCCCCCACCATGCCCGTTGACGAAATGACACCCGTTTTTACATGTTGCTCGCTTGCATATAGAAGTCGCAGGTATCGAGCTCAAGGATCCATCGATTAATTACCTTTAGTAGCGTATTTTATCAGTAAATGACGCTGAAGACGTTAATGTAAAGGAAACAAACAGGTCCTTCGCCTGTAAAAATGCGTCGTGTACAGTCTCCATCGTCATTCAAACCAACAACTCACACAGATATTCCATCATCATGTGAGAGTCAGCTGAGTCCAAGAATCGTGACAGGGTGTGGCTTGGTGGACACAAATGATATTGCGCAGGCAGAAACAGCTTTCCCGCGCAATTGAAAGACGTATGTCGCACAAAACAGGAATGGTTTGTGAAAATAAATTTGTACATTTTTGGCTTTCAAGAAGAAAAATATCGCCAAGCAGCTCATCAAATATGTACGAGAGCAGGGTCTAATTAAATTTAATATGATGCTCGAGTGTGATTATGTGAAATAGAATCCTACAAATGAAGGTATGGTAAGTTTGATTTAAAGTTACGAGCACTCCATGCCATAAATCACGGAATATATGCTCTAATAGTTCACTGATTCGAGCAGGTATTTTAAATTATAACAGATTTTTACTTTGGTGCGAAAATAAGTATGCACAATCACGAGCATACCTTAGAATATCCTGCAAACTGTGATGCAAGAATCATACAAAAAATATTTTACCAGAATTATCGTTAAGGTCAGGAGAGAGAAAACGACCTGTCGCATCAGACGAAGAACAGAGGCGATACCGCCGCCCAACCCTCATATGCCACCGAATAGCTTTTAGTGTCGTGAGACCGAGATCCTAGACTCCCATAACTCACTGGGTGTTTGTGAAACAAATGCACCCCGACAAATACTCAAATCATTGGGTCGGCGGCGGGGCGCCGTGCAGCAGTGGTTTGTTGGGCATCGGACCTGTATTAAGGCTGATTATTGGTGTTACCTATTATAAGTAAATTTACGTATTCGTGTTTTCGGCGGTGGAGCGAAGCTCCTCTCCAGCCTCCCGGCTAGAGTGAATGTGAGTGTCGTGATGTCTGACATGTTGGTCTGTTGTTTGCAAGTGTGCTAGTTAATTTCGCATGTAGTGTGTCGGCGAGTCTCTATTCTCCCGGGGGCAGCCCACAGGGTACGATACATCGTTTCCTCGTTTGTGACAGTGAAATTAAGAAAACCTTTGTTAATTAATTAGAGTTGGAGGGGCCCCTGGTACCAGACTCTGAATCCAGTAACAGTAGAGCCCCCCTTCCCGAAGTCAAAGTATTCTTCCCGACCTGCAACAAACTATAAAGTCGGTGCGTTATTATGGGCTTTGTTAATTAAATAAAAATTATTATAATTTTTTATATATGTGTATGTACATATAATTTTTCTAAAAAAAATTTTGTGTTTGTTTTTTTCTAAATTAGTTTAGTTTAGTTAAATTAATTCAGTTTATATTATTACGTTAGCCCTCTGACCCCTACCTCGACTGGCATGTGTGCCACTCGACCTAGAAAACGAGTGGTGGTTGGGGCTATTTCCCACCTTTCATGAATTCCCACATAACCAGCCTGGGCAGAGCGTCCTATTTGGTGTAGTGCGGAGTAGCTGAGGCGTTGTCTCTAGCACTGTGTGCGGACGACTGATGTGTTCAGGCTAAAGCCATTTAGTTTTATAGGCTGAGGTCAATTCCGTCCCGGACCAATCAGAGAGTTCCGAGACGAAAAAGTGTATGTAATGCGTTTATTTTCCGTTTTACTGCGGTTTGAGAAGGTTTATTATATATTATTTTAATGTATTTGTGTTTATTAAAGTTTAATGTTTCAGTATTAATAAATAAATAAATAAATAAATTGTACCTTGGTGTTGTCCTAAAATATTTGTCTGATTTATTAGGTAGTGTGGCGAGTGCTGTGAGAAGTAACATCTGCTTCTCCTGTAGTGTTGTCATGGCTTTCGCCTGTGTAATTATGGGTCTAAAGTGGTTCATTAAAGTTACAAATCGCGTATCTCACAATAAGGTGGCCAGTTCGTGCATTTCTGCTAACATGGCCGCATTTTCTGTCGTGTTGCTGTCCCTTCTCCTGTTTTGTTGTGGGTTTTCCCTTTGCTTTTGCTGTGTGGGTGCTTGTTCCCTGTGTGTGTTTCCCTGTTCAGTCTGCCTTTTTTGGATTGAAGGGGAGGGAATTCAGCCTTCGAATGAACGTCTACTCTCGTATTTTCCCGGCTTTCCTGCCTAGTGTCTTTTGTTTCTTTGGCAGGTTTAGGTCCCATCCTTTGTTTGCGTGCCTCGGTGTTTTTTTGTATCACTTCGCACTGTTTCCATACAGCCGAGTGTCGGATTTTTTTGCAAAGTGAACATTCCCACTTTGCCTTGTCTTGTTCTTTAAGGGTGCATTTTGCTTTTGTGTGCGATCCTGCACACAGAGCGCAGATTGGATCCAATGTGCAGTATTTTTTGGTGTGGCCCAGTGCACAATACCGCTTGCACTGCACAACTTCTTCGGCGCGGTGTTTATCCAGTTCTATACGAACTGAGGTGTAATGTAGTGTGGGTATTTTCAATACGACGAATTTGTGGTGTTGTTGTACAGAAGCCCCAAAAACTGCAGGTGCATCAGCTGGTGTTCGGAATTTCCAGATATTAGTTACTGTAAAACAATATTCTCGAATCTCTTTGTATATGTCTCTTATGGGTGTGCCGTGTGGTAGTCCTTTAATTACTATTTTATTTCCCTTTTCACTTTTCTTGCCGTGTGTGTAAAAGGGTATGCTGTTAAGTCGCAGGTACTTGCAGAAAGCAAAATGCTTCCCCCTTGTCAGAAGTACATTTAAGTGTTGTTTGCTAGTGACTGTAGTTTTCCTAATGTGTTTTGCTTCTTTGAATTTGGGATTTATATATGCGAGTTTCTTGGTGTCAGGGATGAACACTGGATTAGCAAGTTTAAAACATGTTTTCTCTTGTTTTTTTATCAGTATTAGAGCTGTTGTCGCTACTATATTCTGAATAAGAAGAAGAATCTACACATTCTTCCTCTCTGAGTGGTTTAAAGTAATTTTTTACTGGAATAGCAGCTGAAGGTTGTGTCTGCCTTCCTATTCGTGCTGTGTGTCGCCTATTGTCTGTAAGCAAATCTAAGTGGCAGCAAGTGTGACAGAGGCGATACGCGACTTTGCCCGCCTTATATACCTGCTGAGTCCGAGATGTCACGTGGCTAACAGACAATCACGAGAGAGCAGTTTGGCGTAAAATAACTTGCCAGCATGAAAGTTAAGAAGGCCAGGGAAGAGAACACGGTCCTTCACCTCTCATATCAGACGAAGAACTGTGGAACTGGGCGACTCTGGTCGCCTTACGTATATGTAGAACCTGAGGTTTCATAAGCGAGCAATTGCATTACCACTAAATATTTCTTTTCTCATCAGTTTACTGTTGCGGGAAATGGTAGAAACTATAGCAGGCTGTTACGATTTTGATATTTTGTTGATATTTACTCTTAACGATTATATAGGGTCGTAACAATTTATTTATAAGAGTTATGTAATTAACACTATATAAAAGAGGCTTACTTAACATTAAGATTGTACAATATTATTTCAATATACAAATGATTGAATATGAACGGGGGAAGTTATACTAATATACTGAAATATTAAAATTATATTAATTATGAAGATTTAACCAGCCACGTTCTGAGTAAAGCCTAATTGGAGAGTCCCCACCTTGTTAATGATACCGGAAGCTGATTAAGATGGCGCAAGTCGACGGCCGGACACACCCATCTTCAGTGGTCTTCTCATTCCAGTGGCCCGATGACAAAAGACACCGCCCACGGACTACACTGCCCTATATCGGCTGCGTTGTCCCCGTTTACTGGCCGGTGGAGGGGATTTCTGTGGTTTGCGATTTCATAACTAATTTCAGCGATCAGGTCCGTGTCCTGGATAAATAAGTGAAGGTGTGATCAGACAGGCCGCTCAGCTAATGACCATTTGTTAATTTTCCTTGTCTGCGTCGATGCCTATGATATGAATTTGACGACTACATCTTAAACGGTTTGGGAATTAAGGCCAACTATGCTTATAAGTTCGCATAGGGCTTAAATGACCATATATCATATTTGGGAAGACTCCGAGATAACCCTCTGCTCCTCAGCTCCTCATTGCCCAAAAATGAGTCATTTAGCCACATTGTGGTGTAATTGAAAAAATTTGACAAAAAAATATTTTGGGAAATGTTTTGGAAAATTAGGGAAATTTTTAGGGAAATTGGGGAAATTTCGAGGGATGAAAGGGACATTTTTAGGGAACAAGTGACATTTGGGGGGATTTTTGGCTTCATTTTGGCATATTTTGGCACATTTTTGGCCAATTTTGGCACTTTTTTTGGTGGAATGCAAGAGCTTGATGTGGCCGCCGGCGGCCATCTTGGGCTTCCGGCTCCTAATGTATACCAAAAGACTTCTACACCTGAAGTTATGAGTCGTAACTAATTACGACCCAAGAACAAGTGTTGTGTACGTGCAGTGCGTGCCCTCGGGGCAACTATATGTTACCGAGGTCACACACCCCTATTTTATACCATTCGTACACCATACCCTTTAAGGAGTTCTGCTGCACAACAATGTATGATTACATACTGTGGCCATGGTGCAACACACACTACGAGGTACGAACACCATAACTTCGCCTGCGATATTGACATTTAACCAATTTAACATGTATAGAACCAAATGTAATGATGTATCCTGCACCTGCGACTTGCCTAAACGCACTAAGAACGCCACTGGAGCCTGGAGGAGAAATAGTTGAATATACCACAGAACAGTATTCAGGCTCTGTGTGACTCAATGCCACTTCGAATGACGGCTACTTGCATTGCTTTTAAAGAATAGCGCAAATTATGTATACATAAGTGCTGTTGCTTTGTCCCCATGTGTTTGTGAAATTTGCCCTAATGCTGATATTTGCTTATTATCGATGATTTAGTCACGGGTTATTTATTCTATATCATTTTAATGTCTCCTAAGAAAAGTTTTGATCTCTCTGTCAAACAGTGCGGTATCATGTTATTATATTGTGACATAAAAATCGATTCGATTTTTCTTTCTATATATATATTTGGGTATAACAAACTTTAAATGTACATATCCTTTCCTATTAGTGTATTAAAAAAAGTTAATTGCATAATATTCTTATACAGTTCAATTTCACACAGATTTCTATCAACTATGAAAGATAGAAATTAATAATTAATAATAAATCATCTTATATAAAAATCACTAATGGCATGTACGGAAATCGTATTTGATATACATAAGATAAACTTTAATATTTAGTATTTTGAATTACTTTTGAAGTGAATAAACGAGAAACTTATAGTACTTATAAAAGCACATTTAAGATCACTAACATTAATAAACGTAATGAAATATGAGATAGTTTTTAAAATTTTATGTCAGTATTAATGTAGTTTAAGTAAAGGTTTATAAAAGTTTTAATATTACTATCCTATTTAGTGCACTACAAATGTTAATAAAAAGTAGTTAATCTTTAAGATTTCATTCGAAGATAGATACAGTCAAATTTTTAATTCCACGCAGGTTTATAACTTATAGTTTGTAAGTTTTATATATGTATTCTTAAGGTATTTTGTCAAAATTTTCTCAATTCATATACTGATATAGAACCCCCGTTTACTATCTACAGTGTATGGTGGCCCCTAGCAGACTGACGTGCTTGCAGGCATCTGATTAAGTCTGCTCTGCCATATCCATGTATGTTTGAAGCCAGTAATGTAAAAGCTTGCTTGAGAGTTGGCACAAAAGGGTTGTGATGAAATGCTAGCAGCTGGCCAATTACGTATTATTCCCATACCGGCCATGGTGCTGCCAATGTCAGTAGACCTCAGGCCAATTAATACTAGTCGAGTGGGGTGTGCATTCGCCATCAGTTCGACATCTGTGGGTATGAGACGGCGCAGCTGAGCGAAAGCGTCAAATAACAAATGTAAAATCGTTATTAAGAATTGTGTTGTATTGAAAAGTTTTGGTCGGCCTTTAATAGCGCGTTCCTGAGCGCCGGTGGGGGTGAACAAAAGTAAAGATGGAGCAGCGGCGTAGCGCAAGGGCGAGGGAAACAGGAGTACCCTAAGAAAACCCGTCGGCCACAGGCAACGTCCACCACGTTTCCCACATACGAAATATGTGTGACACCACCGGGAATCAAACTCAGTTTGCCTTGGCTTATGGTACGAAAAAAAAAAACACATTTAAATACGATGGGTGGACAGAAGGCGATTTAGGACTGGAATGAAGGAGTAAAATAAATATTGAAAACGAATTTGAAAATTTTTAATTTATAGAAATTTGTATTACTTTTGTGTTAAAGTGTTAAAGAGGTTAAGATCAATAGAGGTATAGGTCAAATTAGCAATCAACATCCCATTCAAATATCCTACATCACAAGGTAGTTAATATAATTTTTTTTGTTTATATTCAGTAATACTTCTGTTTCTATTAGTTGCACACTTTTGCTGCTACGTTGTGGTTGCGATCGAAAACGAAGTGACGCAGCAAGAGCATGCAAGTAGCCTGAAAAACTTGACGCCTTGGTCCGTAAATATCAGTAATTAAAAAGATTCCCGGGAGCGTGTCCGAAAAGAAACGCAAGTATAGTAAATTGCACTGGAACTCACAATTAGTCACGGCACAGGAAAAGCAATTAAAGTGCAACCTACACGGCAAAAATACAGTATTGTAAAGAAAACCAGGAGCAATGAACTTGGCATGTTCCGCTGCGTAGTTCAGTGTAACATTTCTCGAAAATAAATGCCACAAGTACAGTGCAAGATACAGAATGCTGCGTGTTTGGAAACTCTGCTTACCATTATTTTCTTTGGCACCTTAGTTCTGCAAATAATTTTAGTCGTTTCCAGCAGTTACAGTTCTTTCGATTTACAGTTGAAAGTTTCTTAGACTTTATTCGGAGGAAAGAAATTAATATAAAAACGGATAACTTTATTCATTATCAAGAGATTGCTGCAAAATTAATGACATTCAGCTCTCACTGCATCCAAATGGAAAGAGCAGATGGAACAATAAGTATTACACATTAGTGATAACAATAATATGAAGTCTTCACGCTGTTTACTGTGTATCTCCAGACCCAATATGATTTCATAGAGTCCTTTGTGTAACAAGCTAGAGCAGTATGATTTGCGAGTAATTGTTGTCACGATTTCGAAATCAAACCTACAACAGTACAAACGAAACATAATGCGGTGTTTCCACCAAGCGTATATGGAACTTCAAAAGAGACAGCGCGTTGGTGGTTTGGAAATTTTTCGTACTAGTGATCAGAACGCCTAAGGTGAGGAAGATAGAGGGTGGACACCGAAGCATGATACGCCGGTGTGGAGACAAATAAATGCACCAACATTACGGAACTTGGCCAACAGTTCAAAGTTTCTAGTCGAACCATTTACCATTACATACAGTGAATAAGAAAAGAGAAAAATGTTGAAAGTATAGTCATCGCATAAACTTATGGAGCATCACGAACAGCAGTGGCTAGAAATCTTGGAGTATCCTATTGGTTCGTCATCACAGTGAGCCCCTAACCCGATGTATCGTGATGAGTGATATTAAGTGGATCCTATTCTGTAATCATAAGCGAAATGACTATGGTTAGACGTTGGCGAAACCCTCAAACACATGCGAAATTATGGTTGATTCCACACAATATTGTACTGTTATTATGGTGGCCAGCACAAGGTGTTGTCTGTTATAACTTCTTTCATCATTGTGAAATATTTCTACTGTTTCGTACTGTACTGAAATTTACGAAATGCACCGCCAGCTAAGTACAAACATCCATTATAATTCAGTAGGCCTGTCCACGGCAAACAACACCAAACCCTACATGACAAAAATTACGAAACAGGATAACTGAGTGACCTGAGCTATTAACTCACCTCGCATTCCCAGTTTGCTCGGACTTATCAGAGTACCACATGTGAAGTTTACGTTATGGGTGTTCGAACTCAGTTTTATCGCAAGAAAATGGTGTAAAATTGGAATGTTCTATAAAATAAAAATAACCAAAAATATAAATACAAATTCAATTCAAACCAAGTTTTTCCTAAAATTTCTTTCGATGCCCCTAGTTCTTAGTATTTTATGAACGTTAAATTATGACTATTTTAAAAATGACAACGTTTTACAGTTACTGATAAACTAATATTATTATTAAATGGTGTCATCCAAAATTATATTATTCTATATGTGTTTCCGAACAACATCGACAAACTCCAGCAAGGCGGTAAAAATATAGGACTAAATATTATTTATTACTTTTCCGCTAAAGTGATTGTTAACAGAGCTCTGCGCACCAAAAATTTAATAATAAAATATATACAATTCAAGAATCATAAAGTACTTGCAATTAGGTAAAACAATGGTGAACAATGTTTTGTGGAACAGTACTCTTAGACCACTGTAAATGTGGTTTTTTATGTAACCCCTCTTCAATAGGAAAATTGATGTTGCCGCACTATGTTGGCATAAAACTTCGTAAAACTAAGCTAAAAATAATTTGTTTAGACAAATTAAAAAATAAGACAGTCTTTTCAAAAAACTCACATGTAAACCTTTTTCGAGAAATTCATGCATAATATTCAAACCGCAATATGATTTTCCTGACAAATGGGTAACATTAAACACACAAGAAGTAGCCACACCACATAGATTTAGACTGCACGATACGCTAGTGACGGCCTAACTACATTTGCTTTAAATAGGCGTGCAATCAATCTTGGGAGTGTTGTGTGGCTGGATTGGTTGCAGTAAGGTATTGCGATGAAGTATTACAGCTGGTCAGAATGTATGGTCATACTTTTGGTGTATGTTTGCCGCAACTGTAATGTATAAGCTGTCCAGCATTTTTACGCAGAAGATTTCAGGACTGCCAGTCCAACAACATACGGTGTTTGAGGTAGTTATTAGATGGCTGTGCCAAACAAGAATAGTGCAGGTGATGATATGAGAATGTGTATTGTAATGCATTCATCCAATGTTGAACTAAGCCATCATGTATGTGGTATGTACTTCAGATACGAAAAACAGATACAGGACGCTGGCGGACAGTGTGCAGGATACAGTTAGATAAGCAGATAGAGAAGAATTTTCGGGAGCAGTCGCCCACAAGCACATAAATGGTGTCATGTGAGATGGGGTGCAGCCACACATATACCTATAGTGTTTGCAAAGAACAACACTTGTACGCATTTCATCTCCGAGAAGTGCAAGAGTTGCATGTACAGGATGCGGCAAAACACCCTCCCTGATTTGAAGGTCCTATAACAAACGGAACAAAAGGGAGAAAGTTAATTCTGGGCGTGAAAAACTACATTCATGGAGGTTACAGTTTAAATTGTTTTGAAAAGTAATTCTGAAAAATGGCGTTACTCGCTGTCAATGCACTGCTGAATGCGAGTTCGGAAGGATGCCATCACTCTTGCCAACATTTCTGGAGGAATACGGACGATATCTGCACTAATTTTATTCCGAAGTGCTGCAGAGTCCGTGGTTGATGTTTGTAGACATGTGCCTTGAGATACTCCTAGAGAAAAAAAACCACAGCGGGTGATATCTGGCAATCTCGTTGGCTAGGGTACGTCGGCAAGTAAAAAAATTAAGCGGCCTGGAAACAGCTGCTTCAGCACTCCGAGCGATCGTCTCGCCGTATGGGCTGTGGCACCATCTTGATGAAACCAAATATTTTAATTTGCAATTCATTGAGCCTCGGTTCCATGAAATTCTGAATCATTGCAAAATGTAAATCCGAAATGGTAACAGTAACATCTATCTCTTTAAAAAGTTAGAGGCCAATGATCCCAACACTTCCCACCGTGTACCAAACAGTAACTCGGTCACAGAGTAAAGTCTCATCATGAAGTTCCCGGTGGTTCTGCTCATTCCAGTAACGAAAGTTTTGTTTATTCACACAACCAGACAAGTGAAAACGTGCTTCGTCACTGAATTAAACAATATCATAACATGGAACGTTTTGAAGAATGTTTTTACAGATTTACATATGATTTTTCCAATCGCGTTTGAACAGTTCTAGTACGAAAACAACCACCTTTTTGGATGAAATCGCAAGTCCTGATGTACAATCTGCCACACACTTTTATCAGACCATTGAAGAGCTGCTGCATGTTTTTGAGCTGTTCGCTTTTGAACGAACGTCTATCTGCCTCAATGTTTGATGGAGTTCAAGCACTACNCCATCACCGTTCAACACAGAAGCACTTGCCTTGAGATTCGATACCCACAGCTTTATGCTTTTTCGATTCAGTACCGAAGAACGAGGGGTAAGCTGGAAGTGTGTGCGAAATGCATGCTAAGCAGCGACGACAGAATTACCATTTAGGAAGAACATTTTGACAGTGAACACCCGTTATTCACCTGTCCACGGCATCTTACTGACTAAACAGTAGACAGCTAACCAAATGTATCCCACTTCAGCATCCGTTTGCATTCAGCAGAGTTGGCTGAAGGAGGGGGGGGGGGGCTGGTTTGAATGGATGATGAGTGGTGCTCGTTTGGTTTGCTGTCTACTGTTTACTACAGAAAATGCCTTGGGAAGGCATTCGCTGTCCAATTTACCCTCCTGTATTCCTCCAGAAAGGCTGGCAAGAGTGATGGCATCCTGTCGAACTTGCTTTCAGCAGTGCTTGACAGAGAGGAACATCACTTGACAGATTTACTTAACAAAACCATTTTAATCGTAACTTCCAGGTATGTAGTTTTGCACAGCTAGAATAAATATTATTTACTTTGTACCATTTTATTTCAATCAGAGCTATAAATTAGGGAGGATTTTTTCCCGCACCCTGTTGATGACTACGCACTATAGATCACAATTTACATAACGGTATTTGCAACTCTGCTCTCTGCTCCAGGATTCACTTCGCACCTTTTGTACACCAATCAGCCAACATACACGCACGAAGGCACATATGGGCCGATGGTAATCTACATTCGATCAACATTTCCGGTCACCAAGAAAGCTTTCTGTCAGTCACACTGCTCGGACCACATTCCCCACCATAACGATTGCCTGGAAAAATTTACCAGTCATTTATTAACAATACATAACAGAAATTGTTACAATATATTCCTCTTTACCATTTCAGACCCTCATAAATGTATGATTTAATATTTTGCAAACAAGACATTTTTATCCATATTGTACTTAAGCTAACAGCGAACATGTCTTCTTATTACAAACAATGGGCTGTAGGCTTTTTGTTCTTCTATAGACATATGAACTATTCATAACATAGAAGAGCAGCTGACTGACGATTCAGTTACCCACATGGAAGATCATTGGGTACTGAGCTCTGCAGTGTACATTCCCACCAAAATACAATGCTGGTCATAACAATTGCAACAACAAAATGACTTGAGCTATCACAACCAGATTTATCGGACAGAATACCCATCATATGCAAGTCATATAATTATTCTTGCATCGTGGTATGATGTACAGAACATGGGGAAATCAGTACTGTGTAACCACACAATGGGAATAACCGATGCTACAAGATCCAGCTTTGGGAGAAAGAGACATTGAATGTCTATCAGGGCTATCTCCACCCATGCTGCTTCGATGCGTGACCAAAGTTCATCCATTGTGGCTGAGGGTGCTCTGTGGCATTCCAGTCGTCGTTCGATCATGGACCCCTTGTTTTCGATGGGCGAGAGATCTGGTGAACGTACAAGCCAAGGAAGAAGTGTGACATGGTAGTCATCCAGTGTGCTACATGCAGTTGCGTATTTTCATGTTGGTAGAGAGCTTAAGGCTCGCCCTGAAGATATGGGACAACAACAGGCTGAAACACCTCTGCTATGTATTGGTTAATGATCAGAGTACTAGCAACATCGACTAGGCACGAGTAAGACTGGAATACAACAGCACCCCATACCATAACTCAAGTTACTGGGCTGGTATGATGGTGCATAATGCAGGATTCGGCCAGGCATGTGCCATGGTGCCACCAGACATGGATGCGACCATCGCGGTTGTGCAAGCAGAAGCGGGATTCGTCGGAGAAGGATGTGATACCATTCGTCCCTCTAGGCCGTGTGTTCCATGCACCATTGCAGCCATAGGCACTTGTGAGCAGTCAATGATAGCCTCAGTAATGGATCCCTGGGCAAGATGTCCTGGTGCTGCAGACAATGATGTATCATGTATGTGGACACATATTGATGTGCCATATACCTGGATTTCTGAGTGAGGGTATCTGACGTAACCGTACAGTCCATTATTGCCATGCACATCTGATGTCTGTCTCCTCGCACTTGTTGGTACGATGGGGCCATTGGCTTCTTGCACATCACTCAGCCCATCTCTCCTCGACCCTTTGATCCTATATCCATTCCACTGTAGTTGAATTTCTTCCAATCCACAATCCCGATAGGCCACGATTATCGTGCGGTCAAATGCGGGAAACATGTTCATATGGTTGCCATGTTATTCCAAGCAGCATTCGCTATCCGTTTGCGGACACTAACGACAGGGAAACATAATCCCACAACCTCTCAGAAGCTCCCTGGCCTCCAATGATATACCAATTTTCGGTGTCGCCATTGGCGCACATGCACCGGCACTCAGCTGAACAACTAATCACATCATTCTCCTACTCAGCTCTATGCAATACCCTAGTATGTGGTCCTTCAGGTGTCTCCTTCTTGGTGATGAAATTTTAAATTCCAGCAGTGTGTAAACCTTTATGTGTGTTATGTGAACGATTGTGTACATGGGGTCTAAATTGGCTAATATTCATTATTGTATGTCATTCCAACATGACAGTGGCCCGCACACTTTGCAAGTGGGTACCTGATATAAACTTGGTACTCGATGGATTGACCATTTAATGGAAGTTCTTCGTCATCACCTTCAAGCTGCTCGGCTATGTCATCCGTTAACTTTTTCATGTGGGGACACATTAAATTATTTATGTATGAATTGCTGATATAATCATGGTGTGATCTGGTCCAGCAGGTACACATTGCTGCCCAGATTATATGGGCGATGTCTGGTGTATTCAAACACATGCATCATTCAATGTAGTGCAGTACAACGCTCGTCTTGAATCTCGTTGCAGGAATTTCAAACAGTTCCTGTAAATAATGAGGTAAATGCACTTATTTTGGAAATGTAGGTGTTCGTAATATTACGATAAAATTATTTGATCGGTTGTGTGTTCATTTTGCAGTCACTCAGCATAACCATCTATTAAATAATGTTACCCTTCAATAATGCATATTTACAGAATATTTGAAAAATAAGTTGTTTTTTTAATAGAAAGTATTGAAGTATTAAATAACTACTTTTCGAAAACAAATATTTTTAAACCAAAAAAATCTATATTAAAATAATAATTGCTTCGGTATGACACTTTTATGACAATGGTTCTCTTTGAAACAGCACACGTGTTTTCAGAGGGTGCTTCACAACAGTTTGTCTACTACGTGGATACAGTACGAAATTAACTACTTCAGTGCTCTGCGGTTGATTCACCATTTTTATGCACTGCATGCCGATTCAATTTCTCATGCAAAGAGTGGCGATTTCCAAATTACGGTAATTACCATTCGCCTTATACGTAGAAGATAGTGATTATATTACCACAGCATATATCCGTATGTTTTTATTCATTTAACAAAATAGCTGAAATAACTGCTAAAAGTGGCAAGGTCGTCAACACACAATTGGCAATGCCGTAACATGAATTTTTTAAAAACCACGTACGTTAAGGTGCTACACCAAGCTTTTATTTTTTAATTTTGTAACATGCTGGTTTATAAGCCATAATTACAATAATTTCACTATATCTATGTGGTAGTTGCAACGCATTTAGCAGGGAATGGGGACAATATTTACTAACTAAATTTCCATTGGTGTAAAATGTTAGCACAAGAAAACAAAACACTCGTCAGAGAGTTGTTGTTTCAACTCAAGTAATTCATAATACTCTGATTAGTCTGCAACATTATAATTTATTGCTACGAATTGTATTCTTATATAGTATTGTTACAACGCATTTTTAAATATTTTATAACGAGATATTCAAGGGCTCATACTATCCCAGATAATCACGTTAGCTTACAGGTGAATATTCCATTTGTTGAAAAGTACCCGTAGTTATACAACGTGTACCACGAATTTATTCAACCTGTAGAGAGAGAAGAGAAACAATTTTTTAAAACATGAAAACTAATTTATTTGGATATAAATATGAAAAGGCTGCTTCCCGACACCATTTTTTCATATTTATGAAAATAATGCAGTTAAATACCGTTGTTTTTCTATGTGGTTAACCGAATGAAGATAATTTTTAAGCTTGATTATCATCTTTCTTCGTGTACGAATGAATACATACGGACTACGTGCTGCTTATCAACATTCCGTGGATTCTGAAATCCCTCTCTACATATCAGCCACTTTGCTTTACAACTCCCTTAAATCACCCAATTATCTTACTAAAATGACCTCTATTAACAAAGAGTGAAACTATTTCTATCAAAAGCAAAATAATGTGACATCTAGAATCAGATATTGTAACTATTTCCACCAAAGGACGATGGGCAAACCAGAGGAACTAATAGTTACAGAACAACACGCCATCTCTTGAGTTACAATCTTAACAGTTATTTGAAGCAATGTTACTGTTAACATTTTTTTTACTGATTGTGTTAAATTGAATACACTTTCATTACACTGAAGAACAGTTGATTCTAAAATGATAACCGCTTCATTATCAAAAATATGTTTAAGTACAAACACAGTTAGGACAAATGCAGTTAGGGCACAAGCAGTTAGGCCAAACGCAGTTAGGCTAAACGAAATTAGAGTGAACGAAGTAATGCGATACGAAATTAGGATAAAAGCTGTTAGGCTATTCGCAGTTAGGTCAAACAAAGTTCGGATAAATGCAGTTAGACAAAATGCAGGTTTCAGGTTTTTAGGATAAATGCAAGTAGTCTGAACGAAGTTAGGCGAAACGAAATTAGGCCAAACGCCGTTAGGACAAATGCAGTTTCTGTCAATTATCTTCGAAAAATGACATTTTAGGGTAAACGAAGTTAGGATAAATGCAGTTAGGACAAACGCAGTTAGGCTAAAAGAAACTGGGGTGAACGAATTCAGGCCATACTTAATGAGTGAAAATGCAGTTATCTTCAACGCATTTAGGATAAACGCAATAGGGCCAACGGAATTAGGCGATTCACTTTTAGGGTAAACGGCGAGAACTCAACTATTTATATAGCCATCATTTTCAAAATAAGTTCCTGACCTATTTAAAACATAACAACTTACACCACCTGTTGCAGGACTATTTGTTTGTTAAATTTGTTAGGAATATCTCAATTGTTTCCCTATATATCACATAAAAATATGTTTATTTACATGTCACTATCTTACAAAATTGAGGACAAAAGAAGCTTTGTGTAGATACAGTTGATAGTTGTAATACGTACTGACAGCATTCAAAGTTAAGTTGGAAATGATTACATGGATTCCACGATATAGCATTTAAAGCTAAAATAACTAAACGTCCGTCATTTTGAAAATAAATGTCTGACGTACTTAGAACATGAAGTTTAAAATAACCTGCCGCAGTACTACTTCTTAACCAAATTTGATAGAAATTTGTCAAATGTTTCCCTAGATATGACATTAAAATTTTATTTCTTTACATGGCACTATCTTCCAAAATGGCAGAGAAAATATTATACATATAGATACAGTTAATATATGTAATATCTCTTGCCAAAATACAAAGTTATGTTAGAATTGATTACATAATTTCGACGATTTGGCCTTCTAAGCTTAAATAACTATATAGCCGTCATTTAAAAAATAAGCGTCTGGCATGCTTAAAACATATCACTTAATATCATCTGTATCAGTACTACTTGTTTGCCAAGTTTGGTAGGAATTGGTAAATTTTTTACCGAGATATGTCATATAAACTTTATTTATTCGTATGGAGTTTTCTTCCAAAGTGGCCAACAAAAGTGTTTATGTGTTGGTATTATGATGCTCCTAACAGATACTTTCAGCATACAAAATTTGGTCGAAATTTTTTTTATGGTATGACAGATATGACAAATAAACCCAACACAATTTTGTGACAGCCATTTTGAAAGTAAGTACCTAATCAATTTCAATCACTTACATTTACTTAGCCTATCATAGCATTACTTACCTGCCGAATTGGGTAAGAATTAGTTTAATAGTTTTCGAGATATAATGAAAAATCTTTATTTATTTATTTGGTGATATTTTCAAAATGGTGGTCTAACAACAACATTCCTCTCAAAATTTAATGTTTACACAATGCCCAGCTGGAATACAAAATTTTGTTTAGATTGGTTGAATAGTTTCCGAGATGTCATATCACATCAAATTAAAAAAAAAAAGCCATTTTGAAAGTCAGTACTCGACGTGGTCGAAAACTATAAAAGTCAGGTGTCCTTTCTAAGTAGTACATGTTTACCAAGTTTGATGAAATTCGGTCGACGCGTTCAAAAATTGAAAAAGGGGACCCACACCCCCAGACATACACAGACACACATGCACCTATACACACAGACACACACACACACACACACACAGAAACTCGGACAAGAAAGTGATCTCATAATCCTTTCTACCCTTCGGAAAGTAGGCTAAAAACTTCAGGTAGCTATATGCTGTTTAAACATTTTAGTAAGTCACCGATTGTCATCGTGCAAAAATTTCATCTACAAGTTTTTATGCAAGAAAAAGCGAAATAAAAATATTACATCCGACAAATTTATAAAAATAATTATGCTCTTTTTTTGTATGCACAGATATTTCAAGCATGTAACAAGAAGTAACTCATATAAATAATGAGCCTACTTCCCTCTACATGGGTGCAAATAATTTTAATGAAGTTCTTAAAAATTTAGTTGGTAGATAGGCCTTGATGTATCGTTGCCAGCAATATCATAAGAGATGAAACCAGAAACATGTGAAATAGTACCGAGACAATTAAAAATACACATGTGCCTTACCCAGGATTCGAACCCAGAAAACCTCGTAAAATAAGCTAGATTGCAATCAACTCCACCATGGAACTAGGATTCGGAAATTTACCTTCGGATGTAATCAGTCTAATGTTAAGAATGATAGGGTTCACTAACATGAAATATTTAAATGACAATCAATTTGAAAATAATTGTCTGAGATACTTAAAACACGTAAGTTTACATGGAATACTGTAGCGCAACTTGTGTGAAGAATTTTTGCAAATCATTTGATTGGTCCCCGAGATATGCCATAAATTCCTTATTTTCTTAATCGTTGCTGTTTTACAAAATTGCCTTAAAAAGAGGGTTCTGTATACGATGCTTCTAATAGATACGGCAAGCAAAAAATTTTTGGTTGAATTTGGTTAAATTCAACCAAAATATGCCAAACTTATGAAAATATTTATGTGTCCACCATTTTGAAAATCAATATCTGACCACACTTAAATCATGTTTACATGGCCTTCTGAATCGCTAATGGTGTGCAAAATTTGGTGGAAATTACTTGAATTGTTCCGTGAATATCGTAAAATGTTCCATTTTTTCAATTCGTACTATTTTACAAAAAAGCTGGCAGAAATGTATCTCTGTATGCATAAATGATGCTTCTAATGAATCATCTTAAGAAAATTTATTTTAATTTTGTTTATTTGGTTCAATTCTTTATCAATGGGGAGAAAGTTTATGTATTAGCACATCTAATGATTGACATCCATACTGCAGTATACAAAGTTAAGTTAAAATCGGTTACATAGGTTCGTAAATATATCACACCAAGCTAAAAAGTTGTTATAGCTGCAATTCTGAAAATAAGGATTTTTCACACTTAAAACATATACATTAATATGGCCTGACACAGTGAAACTTCTTCACAAATTTAGGAGGTAATCGGTTAATATTTTCCAGAGATATGAAACAAAATTTTTATTTTCTCATGAAAGGCAATCTTACAAATTGGTGACGAAATGAGGCTATGTATATATAGATTTGCTGTACATATATAATAGATACTGCCAGCATTCAAAGTTCTGTTGAAATTTGTTTTGTGTATTCGTAAATACAACATACTGAACTAAAATATTAATCGGACCGCCGTTTTGAAAATAAGTGTCTGATACATTCAAAACATATTAGTTTACATGGCCTGCCATAATGATACTTCATTGCCAAATTTGGTAGAAATCTGTGGGTTTTTTTCCAGAGATATGACAAAAAATGTCATTCGTCATGTTATCTTACAAAATGGTAAACTAAAGAGACTTTGTCTTCACACATTTGAGTGTTGTAATATACACTGCCAGCATATGTAGTGTTGTTGAAATTAATTATATGTTTTCGACGATACAGCATACAAAGCTAAAATAGTTATATAGCCGCCATTTTGAAAATAAGTGTTTGACTTACTTAATATATGCTAGTTTACATCACATGCCGCAGATATACTTGTTTGCCATATTTGGTAGGAATCGACCGATGGTTTCCCGACATATGACATTAAAACTTATTAATGTGGCTCCATCTTATAAACCAGATAAAAGAAGTTCCATGTAGATACAGAGGATACATTTAATATCTATTGCCCAATTACAAACCTTTGTTGGAATTGATTATTTGGTTTCAACGATTTAGCATACTATGCTAAAATGGCTACTTTGCTACCATTTTGAAAATAAATGTCTGACCTCCTTAAAATATACCTATACATTACCTGCCTCAGTACTACTTTTTTGCCAAATTTGGTAAGAATCGGTTAATTGTTTCCCATGATATGAAAGAAAAATTGATTACATCACTTTCTTATGGCGGACAAAAGCGTGGTTGTATATATGATACATGTAATAGATACTGTCAGCATACAAAAATTGGTAAAAATTGGAAGAATGGTATGGTAGTTATACCAAATAAATCTAAAGTAATTATGTGGTCACCATTTTGAAAATAAGTGCCTTATAATTTGGAAACTTATACATTTGCATGACCTAATGAAATATTACTTACTTGCTTAATTAAGTGAAAATTAGTTGAGTAGTTTTCGGGATACAATGTAAAACCTTTATTTATTCATGTGGTGCTATATTACAAAATGGCTGACCAACAACAATATTAGTAGTTATAATGGGGTCCAAGAACACATGGTGGATGGTGGTGGACCACTGTCTGCCACATTCGATTGCATCACACATCTGCCATCTTGTGTCCACCATTTTGTATGTTCTTGACTTCTTGTCCGGCATATTTTTTGCGTCCTCCATATTGTTATGCATACGCCATTTTGTTTCAAGAATTTCCAGTTCATGCTTTGTCATTCCACCTTGGTACTTCATGCTCCATCATTCTGTCATGGTACTTCATGATATGTCATTCCGCATTGGCACTTCATGCTGTGTCATTCCACCTTCTCATTTAATTTATTCTTGCTCTATTATTCCTTGTGGCCTGCTCTCTCACTCCCCCGCAATATTGGATGTCGTCTGCTGTAAGCCACCATCTTATATCGTCTGCTTTAGGCTGCTATCTTGTTTCTCCCAACGTCTGCTAGGCGTCGTTGGAATGAGCTGTCAACTTGGATGTTGTCTACAGAAGGTACCAAATTGTTTCTCTCATCGTCTGGTAGGAAGTGATAGTGTCGCCTTGGAAGTTTATTGTTTTGGCCACCAGGGATGCCCTCTTGGTTCCCCGAACGTTTGCTAGGAGCCCTGGTGTCGGCCAGATGCTAAGGGCGGTGTGCCATGCACTGCATCTATACTTTCGCCTCTATCGGTATGCTATTATTTAATACAGTGTAACAAGTTGTGGAGGTGAGTAGCGGCGAACTGCTGGATTTAGGGCTGACAAGCAGACATTTTAGTCAACTGAGCCATCAGGAAATGGGAACTAGTACTGGTTTTAATTATGAATATACATGTGTATATATATAATATATGTTAAGTAAATTTATTCTAATCTCAGAATTTTCCTCCGCGATTCCAAATATTCGACTTATAATTCAGCTGCGAACATATATGTTTATAATAGTTATGTATTTATTTCAAAACTTAGAGTGTTTGCTCACAGTGGCAAATCAACTATTTTCCTCCACATTTAGCTGTGTCGCTAAGAGCATATATTTATTGAACACAATGCATCTTATTATTGTTAAACTTTTCTAAATAGATTTTGCATGATTTTATAAGAAGTGTACATTTTATGAGTAAAAATAAATATGTATGAGTTACTGTAAAAGTGTGTATGTAGGTTTGTTTTCCATAGTCAGACTTCTTCTTCACCATCACAGCAGCCAGAATTCCCCAAACAAAATACATTGTTTAAAACAGAATTTACCAAAATAAATACTTTAATTTACATATATGAATGTGTGTATTTTGTATTGAAGTTTTTTTGCATATGTGTTGTGCGTATTTAGGATGAAAAAAATAATGTTACGCTCCAAGTAGTTTCTAAAATCAATCAAAAATGTTAACAAAAACATTTACGAGGAAATAGAAGCCAGTTGTCGCCTGTACATGTAAAAATATATTTTATTTCAGTGTGTCTACATTTTCGTATGGAAATATAGTGAAGTGCAAAAACCAAAACACCTACAAGAACTTAACATTTTCAAGAAAAATGATATACCATTAAAAATAATGCAAAATTACGCTGTGTACTCACGTTTTTCGAAAAGCGTGTGGCGATATTCAACGACGTCTCACATACACATGTAAGTTAGTTTGCAAAAAATTTATTTACACAAATCTATTTTTAAAAAACTATTCACAAAGAAACAATATTTATACTCATAAAAAAAATTATTGTTATTATCTCTATTCCAACAGTTCAAGCCACAGCAGAAACCAATGCAGGAACAACAATATCAACGTGATATTGTTGCCTGCTTAACGACGAATTTCTGCTAGCTCCTCCATCAGTTGCCGATTCTCGGCAACAAGAGCAACGATGTTAGCCTCCAAAAAAATCCATTCGTGCTGCGAAATTGTTTTGGAGAGCTTCAAGCTGCTCGTAATCAATTTCGCGTACATCATGCATTTATTGTAGTTACTTCCCCCGTTGCATATCTGTGCGTTCGTTAATAACATTGCGGGTCATTTCCAGCAAATGTTCACCGAACTGTCATAGCTCTTCTGTGACCACTTGCTTGCAACTATCCGCAATAATATTAATGAAGTGTTCGCTACTGGGATGACTGGTGAGGAAATTCGCCGTTTCCCTCAGCTCCTCCCTTCTAACGTCTCCACTTCCGTTTGCGTCAAATCCTGATGTAGCCTGACGCTGGCCACAGGGAAGGGACGACGATAGACTGGCTGGAGGTGGTGAAAATACTCGTCGTGGCCCGAGTTCAAAGGGCAACTCCTCATCTTCGCACCAATGCTATCCGCAGTGGCTCTATGCGGACGTTGAAGGCGACGACCTCGCCAGGGTTACTTGCGTCGGTGGAAGCAGATCGCCTGCAGCCTTCTCCTGGGAAACCACCCCCGGTGAGTCAAAACCAAGGAAACGCCTTGCCTGGAGCAGCTTTCTGGGCAGGTGGCAGATGCCCGGCTGCCTCTTATGTTCTACCGACATCGGCATCCCTGTCAC